>PVHT020004020.1:47951152-48005448 GCA_004024745.2 Catagonus wagneri
CAAGTAATAAAATATGCTACTTAATTCCAGCTATAAATGACTGACTGAGCTATACCATCTCTGCTGGTATATACCATCTTTATATTCTTTAATGCATTTTAATATAAAATGTAAGAATACAAAGCAATAAACTTTACACAAACTATAAAATGTTTAATAAAATGTTCTTTATAACAAAACAAACCTCCTAACCAAAGCAAGGCCTCTTAATCAAATCCCAGGCCTTTCTTATATCCATCTTGCGGTTGTTGTCCCCCACCTCCTCTCAAATCATTGTCTTTCCTTGGCTTTAATGACAATATCATAACTGCGCTGTCCTATTTCTTGTATTGATCCTCTGTCTCTCTGGCTGGGCTCTCTTCTTTAACCCCAGCCTGAGGATGGTCATTAAGGTATGATTTTTAGCCCTCTATTTTCTTTGGACATTCTCTTTACACAGAGATCTCTTTTTGGGGTCAAAAATTTTTTTTGCTCCTTTTTTTTAAGGGCCTCACCCGCGGCATATGGAGGTTCCCAGGCTGGGGGTCTAATCGGAACTATAGTTGCCAGCCTACACCACAGCCACAGCAACACCACATCTGAGCCGCGTCTGCGACCTACATCACAGCTCATGGCAATGCCAGATCGTTAACCCACTGAGCAAGGCCAGGGATCGAAACCGTAACCTCATGGTTCCTAGTCGGATTTGTTAACCACTGTGCCACAAAGGGAACTCCTGGGGTCAATTTTTTTTTTTAACTGAGTACTCCAAAACTAAGCCTGTGACACTCAAATTCTCTACAAACAGTTTCAATTTCTAGCCTTTTAAGTATTTATCAGTGGCACCCTTGTTCCCATTTTAAAGAAGCTGTTAAAAAACTGTGGGGTAGGGGTTGTGATTCCTGAATTTCACACATGAGAAACTAGTCTTCAATTTTCCATTGACCCACTGCTCCTACACGGAAGAGGTAAAGATTCAAACACAGGAGGTGCTGACTCCAAAGGTCACTGTTCATCGCTATTCAACACTCCTTCTACAGAGTCTATTTAATCACATCCAGTAGTTAATTTCAGAACTTTATACTACCATGACATATTTATGATTAAAAAGTTCCTATAAAGATTCTAATTTTGGAGTTCCCGTCATGGCGCAGTGGAAACAAATCTGACTAGGAACCATGAGGTTGCATGTTCGATCCCTGGCCTCACTAGTGGGCTAAGGATCTGGTGTTGCCATGAGCTGTCGTGCAGGTCGCAGACTCGGCTTGGATCTGGCGTTGCTGTGGTTGTGGCGTGAGCCAGCAGCTTTAACTACCCTTCACCTTTAAAATTACATTTGCTTTGAGAAGGAATCCTTCTGTTAAGTACTGCAGTATTGTGTTAGATGAGGGTTAGAAAATAAATTACCTTCACCTAGCTTCTCATAATAAGTTAAGAGAAGAAAGAAGATTCCCAGGAGCTCATTAACCATCCCCACTTCCTGGCCTCATAAACTCTGAAGTATTTTTATAACTCTAATGCCCCAGCTTGTTTGAGTGGCAACACATTAACTGATACCTCATACAGTCTGTAGGAAACAGGAAGAGGTCACCAAATGGTTGCCATTATTATTATTGCTATTGCTGCTGTTTCTTTAAAATAGCAACTGTTAAGCTGATACCACTCTAAGCTGATACCACACTGTGACTTTTCAGTGCCGAATCACAGTGAGGCAGGTAATGCATTCTGCACAGTAAACAAGTCTGATAATGAAGACCAGCTATTGGGCATACATCCAGGAGGGTATAATCCCTCAAAGGGGGAGAAAGGAAAAAAATTAAAAAGGCAATCACCTATATTTACCAGGAAAAAAAAGGTTTAAATGACTCAAAGATGGAAGAAACAAAAAGAGAAAAAGTCAGTATCACTACAATGGAAAACAGTAATGGAAATTTTCTTCTCCTAGCCATTTAATATCGAAGCAGAAAATCAGCTTCATGTATAGTATCAGGACAAAACCGTATGTAAATATTTGTACAAATTTACCTTATTATTGCAAACATGGAGTTGAAGTTCTTACATTCTCGACAATGAAGTGCAATTTTAATAAAATGTTTAATAATCTTCATTCGTTTGAGCTGATTTGATTCAGTTAAAATCTCAGAGGCAACCCAGAATGTCTCTTGGTTTACAATATCCTCAAATTCTTTCAAGTGAGTATTTCCTGTTTTGGAATCTAACTTAAAAAGGTCATCAATATATTCAGTAGGCTCAATATTACGAAATAAATCGAAGTCCCTCATTGACAGCTGAGTGGCCACCTCAATAGTACTGAGCTGCAGCATGGAGAGTTGGCTTTCCTTAACTAGTTCTTGAGCATCTTCATCTGAACACAGGGTTTCTGTTTCCATGTTATTTTTTAAATAATACCTGAAAGAAGAAAATTGTTTTTATAAGCGATTTCACATTTGTAAGAGCACTTTTCCTCTTTACCATTGTCAAAATATCATTATCCTATTATAACTTTTTGCAAGAAATGTCAGCAGAATATTAATTTAAGGATAAAATGGAAAATTACCATTTTAAATAAGACTTTGGAGACACTGTCCTTTCATTCCATCTTTTGCCATCACTTATTTTCATTTACTTATTTTTTTTGACGGCTGCACCCACAGCATATGGAAGTTCCTGAGCCAGGAATTAAATCTGAGCCACAGCTGAGACCTATGCTGTAGCTATGGCAATGTCAGATCTTTTTAAATCCACTGCACAGAGCTGGAGATCAAAGCCGCACCTCTGCAGAGAGCTGAGCCACTGCAGTCAGATTCTTAACCCAGTGTACCATGGCAGGAATCCCTGACACCTCTTATTTTAAAGGGTAAAAAAAATAATGTTGATCACCCTGTGAACTTTATCATTTTAAGTAAACTACTCACATGATGTGTCATCAATCATATGTATATTCCTGAGAACAAAAGTTCTATGAGGATATATGACACATACCAGGTATTATACAAGCAGTTGTTCACAGACAGCATGAATAAACTCCTGAAATAAGACTGTTTACATCTCTATTCAGATACTGTTGCTGCACTCATTTCCCTTTTTTTTCTTCTTCTTTTAAATTTCCAGGAGAAGCAAAGGATAAAACCCATGAAGGAGGGAAACTCTTCTACTAATGATTTCTCCCTTGATAAATACAAAACCTCATTCCAACAGATGGCATTGATCAGCAACCCTAAAAAAGATCTTCATTTGCCTTTCATCTTTTCAGCTGAACATTTCTGTGGCACTTAAAAGCTAAGAGACAGTTTAAGAAAAGAATTCACAATTGGGAAATATCTTTTATAGGGCAGTTGTTGCATAAGAGGCTATATATTGTTTCACATGTAGCTTTTACTTCACTCTTTTCTAATACACATTGATCTCAGCCTAAGTTTGCGCCCATCTATTTTTTTATTGTCAAGGAACTATACTTCTGCTTTTATACAATTCACATGTCTAAGAGAGTTTCATAAATAAGTATTGAAATTCAAACTACAAATAATTATATCTAACATTTATAAACTATTTTTATTAACTCATTAATTCTCATGCCATTCCTATAAAGTAGGTTCTATTATCATCACCCCATTTTATTGATGAGACTATTCAGGCAGAGAGAAACTAAGTAACTTGCTAAAGGTCATTCACCCAGACCAGGTATTTGAATCTGGGCAGTATGGCTCCAGGGTCCAGTTTTAACCACTATGTATAGCCAGCAAAGCAGAGTTAATCCACTCTCTCTTAACAGTAACCACGATGAATAGTCATTTCAAGGTTTCCAAGGATCTTATCCTACATATGAAGTTGGGCTCACTAAAGAGACTGCATTACTGCCAGAGAAAATCACCAGAGTAAATAACAAATGTACTACTGAAATCATTTTCTAGTTGATCAATTAATTTTCAGAATAAATTAAAAATTTAAAAAAAATCCTGTATATTCATAAAAGGAAAACTATTTAGTCAAAAAATTGTGCAAATTATGGCTTCTTCTGCCCCAAGTGCATACTGGTAACTTAAAAAACAAATCTATAAATTTACCTACGTACACGCAGATACATATAAAAATTTTTGTTTTCTCCTCTGTAAAAAACAGGGACTGGCCTACACCAGGAGGGCCAAAATAGCTTAGAACACCATCCTCCCTTTCTTTTCCCCCACTTTTGGGTAGCACTTATGAATGCAAACACTCTTAAGATTCTATTTACATACTTACAGAGACAAAGCTGAAAAAAGAGAAATCCTGATAATTTTAGAGAGAACTCAGTGGCCTAAAATATGATGTTTCTCCTTAAAATATGTTTCTAACATGGAATCTCTAAAAACACACACAGAAATATTCATTAATAAGCACATTCACCTTCCATTGAGCTGAATTCTATCAGCTAATTTGGAGAACTGGTCTGGAAGTCGTCTCTGTTTTATGACACCCTCAGGAGTAACAGAAACTTCACAGAGAGAATATGTGTCGGATGCACCAGTTAAACCAAATTCATGAACAGCTTGACAAACAACTTCTTTAGCTGTAGTGTCTTTACTGATGATAATGTAGCAACTTTGTTGATCTGCTTTGAAAACTCTTATAACTTGATCAGGAATATCTGTATAAATACAAAAATGCGCCCTGTTATTTTAAAAAAAAATGACTTTTAAACTCTTCAAAAAACAATCTGGAAGACAATGATTCATCTAAACAGTAAAATATACATTTCTATTTCAGAAAGTTAACAGAAAACACTGTTAAATTTGTTAATAAATCAATGTATCTTTTCAGGTGGTATGTGTTCAAAGAAAAAAAAGAAAAAAGAAAAATCAGAGTGATCATATGACTTGGGAGCCACAACATTTTTTTATTTTGATATTAAATATTCTTCAACAAAATACTCTTAATGGAAGCAGAGGACTCCACAATACGTATTTTATAATTGATCAAAGACATTAGGCTGCATACCATTTTCCTTTATTATAAATAACATTACTGTTTAGGTTTTTGAAATATATTTCTGAATTGTTCTCTAGGATAGTTATAATATTTTACCAACCTAGGGTGTAAAGAGAGTAAATTTAGTCACACTTATCAAAAATGTTTATTAAAAAATTTTTTTTTTCATTTGAAAGCCCTATGCTTCTCTTCCCTCCAAAAATATGTCATAATTCTATAGTTTACTTCTTTGGTTACTGGTGAGACTCACTGGTATAATAAGCCATTAGTATTTCTTTTTAAAAAAATCTTTGGAACTCTTTATGCTTTTTCCTGTTGAATTACACTGAATACCAACATAGCCTACCACAGAGTGGCAAATGTTTTTCTCAGATTTTATAATTACATATTTTACTGCAAAAATTAAAAATATTCATGCGGTTATATCTAAGTCTTTGCTTTTGTTTGTGATTTCTGCTATTATAAGAAATCCTGACTCAAGGTAAATGTTTATACAATACGTACACATAAATAATGATATTTTCCCTTATTCCTTTTTCTTGTCATATGGCATTGGCTAAAACTCTTGAACAATGGTCAATATGATGATAGCAGGCTAATTTTTATACAATTAAATATAGTGAAAAGTGATTTGACAACATGAACAAATGCTAAATTGTTACCTATGATAATAAATCGTTACAAAAACTTCTAAATTAAGGGAAATGTATTGTCGTTTTTTGGTGATGTGCATAGCGGGGTGGCCTGGAGAGATTTTGGTTGCTAAAGTAAATGTATTTCATTTGTCAAGTGCTACTTCTTTGCATTGTGTATACTGTTAACTTTAAGAGGAATACAAAAATTACAAATGTGTCTCAAAACCATCTTAAGTATAATTCTAGTGAAGAGTAATCAAAAAGATGTGGTAAAAAATAATTTCACAGAAAGTATGCAGTGAGGCTGAGGCCACAGAAAGAAAGAGACTGACTCCTAGGATTGGAAAAGTCAACTGAATATATGTGAATACAATTCCACGAAGGATTCTTAAAGATGTTGAACGTTCTAGGTCTAATACCAAATTGGAAGGAGAATACTTCATCTATTAAAGTCCTTTTTTGTAAAGTTTATGCACCAAAATTCCTTTTCTTAAAGTATGCAAAAATCTGAGTCACCGAATGACTCTTGCCTCTTGTTCATATTTCTTTGCAAATGAGTCAGTCCTCAGAGTGTTGCTGACATTAAGAGGCTTCTAAATCTTTAAGGCATAAGTAGGGTCTTAAGACAGGCTAATGCAATGTTTTTCTACCTACTCTGGGCTGGAAAATGCAAGCAGTTGGAAATTACAGTTTGCTAAGAGAAAGATATTGGACAAAAGTGTTTCATTATCCCCACCTCACCCCCATTATTTGCTTTTTTTAGAGCCACACCTGCAGCATAAAGTTCCCAGGCTACAGAGTTCTCGTTGTGGTGCAGCAGAAATGAATCCGACTAGTAACCATGAGGTTGCGGGTTTGATCCCTGGCCTTGCTCAGTGGGTTAAGGATCTGGTGTTGCCATGAGCCATGGTGTAGGTCACAGATGCAGCTTGGATCCCGTGTTGCTGTGGCTGTGGCATAGGCCGGCAGCTACAGCTCAGATTTGGCTCCTAGCCTGGGAACCTCCATATGTTGTGGGTGCGGCCCTAAAAAGAGAGAAAAAAAAAAAGGAAGTTCCCAGGCTAGGGGTCGAATCAGAGTGGCAACTGCTGGCCTACACCACGCAACGCCAGATATGAGCCTTGTCTGTGACCTACACTATAGCTCACAGCAACATCGAATCCTTAACCCACTGAGTGAGGCCAGGGATAAAACCCACATCCTCATGGATACTAGTTGGGTTCGTTACTGCTGAGCCCACAATGGAAACTCCTCATTATTCCTTTTAACTCTACAAAAGGGGTCAAACAACTACTATGAATACCTGTATTGTTCCTACACTCTTCACAAAAATAGGTCTCAGTTGTCTAGGGCTCTAGAGTTGCATTATGTACTAGGTCTTCGGGGGCTGAGCCTCAGCCAGAAGAGCTGGCTAACCTTGAGGGAATATTAATTTCTTCAGAAAAATTTATTCACAAAGACAGGTTGGGAATTTGCACACATTTCATGTTTTCTTCTCTTGCTACTAACACACTATAACATCTAGGAGGGAAAAGATGTATTTTGTGCATCCTGCTAAACAGTGTAAAAAAAGTCATGCTCTGTTGAAAACCATATGTTTCTCATGCAAAGAACAAATTGTTATGTAGTCATATAAGAGGGTCAGGCATCATAAATGGGTAACTCTAGAATATATCCACAAATGAAATTACCCAAAGAGTACTCCATAACTCAAATCCTGGTGAATTTGCCAGGATAATAAATGTCAACTTGGAAAACCTTTTGAGACACATAATTGGAAAAAAATTTCTCTGCACTGTTAACAGTGTCAGAGAAAATCTTTTTCCATTTTAGAATTATTTCATGTACAGTACATATGTATTCTTTACAAATATGTTTGTTAGTGGGAGAACATCATAAATGGCATACAATACTTGACACATGGCAGACACTCAAGTGTTAATTATTAGATGAATGATAAATATGAGGTTAGAATAAAGCTGAATCAAGAATGATATAATCATTTCAAATTTTAGGTACAAAGCTAGAATGCACATAAAAATATAATCCCATAAGCAAAACGAACACTTAAAAAGAATCTTAGAGACGTACAGCATTTATCAGTCTTTTTTCTTTTTGGCTGTACCGACTGAATATGGAAGTTCTTGGGCCAGACACTGAATCCGAGCCAGAGTTGTGATCTATGCCACAGCTGCAGCAATGCTGGATCCTTAACCCACTGCACTGGGCCAGGGACTGAATTGATGATTTCTTAGAGACAAGCCAGATCATTAACCCACTGTGCCATGTGGAAACTCTCATTTATTAGTCTTATAATTCATATTTCATTAATAAAATCCTTACATTATAGGTAATTGAATTTGAGACCTGAAATTCATATACTAGGGACTTTCAACCACAGGCAACTTTTCTAGTGTGCCAACTATAATCTTGTATAAGTAAAATTTAAAAAATGAGGTAACTGAAGGATATATATATTGATCCTGAGATTACACTAAAAACAGAAAAACTTTTTAGGTATTTAAGATGATCATAAAAAAAAAAGACTGCCTCTTCATTATGTTAATCAATGAGCAAATATTTATGGAGTACCAGTTATATGTCAACAGGGGTCTAGGTGCCAACAGAGTAATAAATAAGAGGTATCAAGTCTCTGCTCTCAGAGATTTGCTTATATAATTCAAGAGAGGAAGCAGTAAATTCAAAAATATAGTTATAATGTAAACCTACAACATACAAAGATATGAAAAAACACAGAGGTTGAGGCAACACTGCAAGTACCAATAAAAGGAGACTGGGTAAATGGAATACTATCAGATATTCAAAAAATTTTGGCAAAAAATACATCCTGATACAGAAAGGTATTAAAGATATACTGTTAAGTGAAATAGGCTAAGTGGAAAAAAACATATAGCTTTATCATTTGGGGTGAAGAGAATGGTACATACATTTTATGTGCACTGAAATTTCTGGAAGGATTAAATGAACAACTGTTAACTCTGGAAAGCAGAGACCTTTACATTTTATCCTTTCTCTGCCAAAAAAAAAACCCTTTAACTGTACGTTGTTTTATAATTAAAAATTAAAGTAATTCAGACTTGCAATGGAGAAACAGCCTGATGTTTACTAAACACTGAAGAAGTAAAAGATTCATGCTGTTTAATGATTAAAAGTAAGCAAAAAGTTCCATACTCAGACTCAAAAAAAGGTCAGTTTCAAAATCCTTTTAGCTGCATTCTGAATTCTTTTAAGCCTCATCTCACATTAGGTCCAAAAACTCTGAAAAATTTTTCTGAAGTTACATAATAGCATATATGTATTCATGATATATGAATAGCATATATTATATTCATGATTCCATGAATATAAAAACCATATATATTCAAAGAAAATGACTACAAGAATACATGCCACTTTATACTGGCAACCTTGTAAGTGGATAGAAAAGTTCTGCTTCCTACTTCATTCAATTCTGTATCCACTGACTTAAAAACAAAAAAACACTACATACAAACTAAGTAATATAATACTAGCCCCTTCAAGATACTTATAGTAAAAACCAACAGCTGTAGGCAGCAAAAACAAAGCAAAACCATAAAAAAGTCAGCAATCAAATGCAAACTATTAAACAGCTCTGTAGCTTTGCCCTTACTTTCCAGTAAAAATTTAAAATATGAAGCATAAACATAACTAAAACGAAGACTGATACAAATTAATCACACTTGGCCTATATCACATTTGTACTGCAATATATATACGTAAGTGATGCACACAGCTAATCTAAAATTCAATGCTATCATATATGATTTATGGAGCTGAATCTGAAATTAACTGATGCTGAATATTTTATTCAACATGAACAGCATTGCAGAAGGTCTTTCATAAAGCTGCACATTTTGAGTTTAAAAATATTTAAGTTAAAGTCCTAATTCATGCGTTCAATTTATATTGCCGATATGGACAAAGGCTGCAGACTGAGCTTTGCAGACTGACTTCTGAATAGATTTTAAAAGGACATCTTCAGCCCTTTCAATATGTTTCAATCATATGCAAGGAGTCTGAAACCAAGCTGAGTAACACCTCCTCTTTACAGATCTGAATTTCCATGCCATGGGACTTAGAGATTCTAGTTTTAATAATCCAACCTCTTCCTTTTGATCCCTCAGATAAATCCCCAACAAATTCTCCCTCTGCTCCTTGCTTCCCATCCCTTACCCCCATCAGTCCCACTTCTAAATATATCAGTGGCAAAAACAGAGCCGTAAAAAAATTATTCAATCTATAAATCATTATGTCCCTAAATACTTGTCTTATGAAAATACGTATGTATATTTAGTTTGTGCTTCGGTAGTATTTAAATAATTTACTTGTAAATGTAGTGTAAGAACTACTGCTGTGGAACACATGCACACAGACGCAGAAATAAATTCCCAGGCTACCATATGACAAGCAATGTAAGAGACAGTGAAAATGTGCTAGAGATTTTTGGAAAAGAGGGGGAATGACTCTGCAGCAGAGACCTGGGATTCCCAGATGAGGTTACATTTGAACTCAGCCTTGAGGAATGAGAAACATTTTCATGGAATATGCAGGGAGAAAACACCAGAGGTGGCACAGAAGAGTTCTGAAGGTATATGCCATACTCAGGAAAGATAGAAGAGGTAACTGTGCAGACAATGGAAAAACATGAGGCTAAAAAGGGGATTTACAATTATGCTGTAAAAACTGGACACCAACAGTTATGAAGTTATTGTCTTTAGGCTCCAAACCTACACCACCCTGTTACCATGGGGCTGGGACTCTGTAAACCACATTTCTTTGTCAACGGCCTCCCTCTGAGGTTCTGCCAAAAAGGAGCACCAGAGGTACACTCAAAGGTTGGAGAAAGAAGAGACTTGCTGCTTTACATTCTTTCTTGGTTATTTGGCTCTTGTAATACTCAAGCAACACGCTTTTACCCTGGTAGTGGCATTTCTCTCATGTGCCAAAAGCCAAATCCAGTTTGTAGATTCCTAACTCTGTGATACCACAGCACATGTATGTTTACCCTTTTAGGTAAAGTCTATACCTTGGTACCTTTTTTTTTTTTCTTAAGAGTCACACCTGCAGCTTAAGGTAGTTCCCAGGCTAGGGGTCTAATCAGAGCTGAGGCTGCCGGCCTATACCATAATCACAGCAATGCTGGATCTGAGCTGCATCTATGATCTACACTGAGCTTGTGGCAACGCTGGATCCTGAGCCCATTGAGCAAGGCCAGGGATCAAACCTGCATCCTCACGGACACTGTATTGGGTTCTTAACCTGCTGAGCCACAGCAGAACTTCCTGGTAACAATTTCTGACACTAACTCCTCATCTCAAATATACAGAGGCGTTTCTATCTTATGACTGAACCTTGACAGAAATCCCTAGAAATTTTTAAACCAAGTAACTACTGAACAAAACCTTTACTCTAAGAAAGAACACTGGTAGCCATGTACAGAGTAGTATGTATCAAAGACAGATTATTGGGTTTAGGAATCTCTATAGAGAGGTTAAGAAGTGACTGAAATAAAAAGGAAAAAATAATGTGCAAAATGACTTTCAGCTGTGTCTTTATGTTATGTTCTAGATTTTTTATTTATGTTGCTATAATAAAACATAAACTGGAGTTCCCGTCGTGGCTCAGTGGAGATCAATCTGACTAGTATCTATGAAGACACAGGTTTGATCCCTGGCCTCGATTAGTGGGTTAAGGATCTGGCGTTGCCATGAGGTGTGGTATAGGTGGCAGACATGGCTCAGATCCTACTTTGCTATGGCTGTGGCATAGGCCAGTGGCTACAGCTCCAATTCAACCTCTACCCTGGGAACCTCCATATGCAGGTTCTTTTTAGGGTGCAGCCCTAAAAAGACAAAAAGAAAAAAAAAAAGCACTAAACCATAAACTTTACTTGTACATTTGTACTTCCTCCTACCTAATACTGAGATTTATATAATTGAGTTCTTCCCTTTTTACACTAGTGCTAGAGCTTTTGTGTCAAAACTGAAACTGAATCACTATGCCGGCCTTTGTAAAGGTGTTTTTTCCCTCCTCAGCCCAAAGAATATATTTCAGTTTTGGATTGTTATGTGTCCTTTATTGAAAGCCATCTCAAATCCATTCAAGTGATGGCTATATAAATACTTCTTCCAAGTGTTTTCTCAAATTTGTAATGAAATTTTAGGTTATATGGCTAAATGACAATTTCTGCCTCTGAGCATGAATAGATGCTGAAAATTAACATGATGTCCCACACTGAAGGTTTGAACATCAATGAAAAAGATGCTATAGTCCTTTAATTAACAATACTGTATATATGACAAAAACAACTTTAGCTTCAAGTAGTGAAGAAAAAATCATTATTTCTAGAAAACTAATACACTTCTGTACATCAGAGTGAAGTGAGACAGTGTAAGAGTAAAACAAACTGCCTCATTCTTTTCCACACCTTTTGTAACATGTTCCTTGGCTGAGAAGAACTATCTAACATTTTGTTTTTTTCGTTTTTAGGGTCCCACTCGCAGCATATGGAAGTTCCCAAGCTATGAGTCTAACTGGAGCTACAACCACAGCCTACGCCACAGCCACAGCAACATGGGATCTGAGCCACACTGTGACCTATACCACGGCTCACAGCAACGCTGGATCCTTAACCCACCAAATGTAGCCAAGGATCACACCCGCATCCTGATGGATACCAGTTGGGTTCCTTACTGCTGAGCCACAACAGGAACTCCTATCTCGGCTTTCATTCCACTACTTAGATTAGGGTTACCAGAAGATGTGTACTTCTCTTTCATATTGGAAGAAGTAATGCCACTCCAGTTTAGACAAAAGGTGTAATTTTCTTTCTTTTTTTTTTTTCTTTTTAGGGCCGCACCCACGGCACATGGAGGTTCCCGGGCTAGGGGTCTAATCGGAACTACAGCTGCAGGCCTACGCCACAGCCACAGCAATGCTGGATCCGAGCCACGTTTACAACCTACACCACAGCTTACAGCAACGCCGGATCGTTAACCCACTGAGCAAGCCCAGGGATCGAACCTGCAATCTCATGGTTCCTAACCGGATTTGTTAACCAATGCGCCACGACAGGAACTCCAAAAAAGACGTAATTTTCATTAAGTCAAATAGGTGAGAAAAGAGGCCTGCAAGCAAATCTAGTATTTGTTGCACAAGGCTCAATGACCTACTTATCTATTTGTTACCAACAGGGCTATATACAATAAACAAAAATTACCTGAAGGATTAGAAAAATCCAACATGCTGGTGGTAGGCTGCAGGAGGTCGGGGCTGCTGGATGACAGTGTTCCAGGGATAGGCATTATAGCCAGACTGTGCCTACAGTGTCTTGTTCCCACAATACTGTCGTCTTGTGATTGGCTCAGGCCTCCATCACTTCAAAAGAATGCCAAATATTACTTCAAAGCATGTAAGGGGTCTAACAGTAAACATTTCTGTTCTCTGTGCACCAAGGCACAACAGAAACATTTCACAGTGGTGATTTTAAAACAGTACAGCAATTACAAAGATAGGACAATTGCAATAATGAAGACAACAGTAAGATGTTTTTAACAATCAGGACAATTGCAATAATGAAGACAACAGTAAGATGTTTTTAACAATCACACTCAAATAAAATTTATCTTACACATCTAGGTAATTCTACTACAGCTGACCCGTTTTCTTTTTCTTTTCTTTCTTTCTTTTTTTTTTTTGCTTTTTAGGCCGCACTCGTGGCATATGGAGGTTCCCAGACTAGGGGGTTGAATCAGAGTTATAACTGCCGGCCTACACCACAGCCACAGCAAGGCAGGAGCTGAGCTGTGTCTGTGACCTACACCACAGCTCACGGCAACACCAGATCCTTAACCCACTGAGCAAAGCCAGGGATCGAACCTGCATCCTCATGGATGCCAGCCAGATTCGTTAACCACTGAGCAGCTACAGGAACTCCTACAGTTGACCCTTGAACAAAGTGTTTTGAACTAAACAGGTCTACTTATGCACAGAAATTTCTCAACAATAGTAAATACTATAGTACTACGTGGTCTGTGGTTGGTCAAATCCACAGATGTGGAGGAACCACACATACATAGGGCCAACTACAAACTGTGCACAAATTAACCACTGTACTGTTCAAAGGTCAAATGTACATCAGAGAGAAATATTTACATTACATATTTAGTTTCTGAACCTGAGTGAGGAGTCCTTGAAATCTGCCAGTTTCATTAGATGCTAATATATGTATCCAACAATGCACAGCCATTCTGCAGCAAGGTTTTTTCTGACAGAAGAGCTTGGCAATCTTCTAGACAAAGGATGAAGGTCGGTCTGAACCCAAGTCAAAAATATATCAGGTTGTAGAAAACAATGGGGCCAGGTTTAAGTGACAAAATACGAGAGGACTTTAAACATAGGAATAACCTTGGAACTGCTCACACCACCACGTATGGAGAACAGAAAACAGGAAGATGACACAGAGAATAACAACAAACAACAATGGCAATATGTGACAAATAAAAAGGAGAAGGAAAAAGAGGATCTAAAATGAAAACAGAAGAAAAAGAATTTTACAACTCTAGTTTACTATAAGGGCACGTTATTTCTTGTGTGATCTTTCAAGTCTAATTATTTAGCCATTTCCTAGATGAAAACATTAAAACCAAAGCAGAAAGCAAGTCATCTAAAGTTAATTCCCTTGAAAGATTCAAAAATAAGTATTGACTAAATAGCCATATTTAAGCAAATAAAATACTCTTCCTTTAAAATATTTTAGAGATATTAAACAGGTGATTCTAAATCCATCTAAGAGAAAAAAATAAAAACAAATCAACAACTATGTTACTTAAGGTTTAGTTACTTCCCAAAATCCTATAAAACAGACTAAACAAAGCAGTCCTATACAAACACATGAAAGCACTGAAAAGATTTCCATCAGCATCAATAACCAGAATACCACTTATTTCTAAGGGTTGTGATTACGTTAAAACCAATGCTTTAGGTTAATATTAATTTATTTATGTCTGTCTGTCTGTCTGTCTGTCTGTCTGTCTGTCTATCTATCTATCTATCTATCTTTTTAGGGCCGTACCTGCTACATATGGAAGTTCCCAAGCTAGGGGTTGAATTAGAGCTGCAACTGCTGGCCTACACCCCAACCAAAGCAACGTGGGATCCAAGCTGCGTCTGTGACCTATACCACAGCTCGAAGAAACACCAGATCCTTAACCCACTGAGTGAAGGAAGCCAGGGATTGAACCTGCATCCTCATGGATACTAGTCAGTTCTTAACCTGTTGAGCCGCAATGGGAATTCCAATATTTTTTTCAATGCAGCAGTCCACCCAGTATTTGTCCCCCACACAAACAAATATCACAAAATACTTACCCATTATCATGGGATGGATTAGGTTTGAGTGAAATAGGATACTTTTAGAACATGTTAGGAGTTAAAAATAGGACTTTGGCAGATTAGGAAACTACGCAAGATGTGCTGTAGAGGACTGTTAAATAAACAGCTGAAGGACTGTTAGTAGCCAGACAAGGAAGAGAGCCAGGGCAAGACAGAGAGAGAAGTCAGGGAGAAGCATGTAGACATGGAAGAAAGCAAAGATAAGTGTTTCGAGAGCAAGCTATGTCAGAATGACCTGGGTTACTAGCTATACGACCTAAGAGAAATTTTTTTCTTTCTGGACTTTGGTTACCCAATCCAAAACTGTGAATACTACTACAGTAAAGATTAAAATTGGGTAAGATAGGTAAACATTTTGGCACAGAAGAAAACAGAGTTCTTATTTTTAAGAACATAACGAAGTACTTTTGACCAAAATTAAAACAAAACACCACGTACCTAGAAAGGATCTCATGCAATTCGCACTGAAATACAGAGGTGGGCAGGGCGGCTAACCACAGTAAAGGCATTACAGGAAAAGGAACTGTTTTCCTGGGGAGAGACTGACCTCTAATCTTACAGATAAGGCAAAGGGAGTATTTTATTTGATGGGTAATTTTTATTCAAGCGAAAGTGGTTCCTTTTAAGTAGGTGTGTATTCCCAAAGAGTAGCACTAAATGTTTTAAGGTTTAGGTAAGACAAAAAAAAGGAGGTGGGCTTTCACACTTATTAATTTTGTTAAGTATCCTGGCAACAATATACATTCCATAAAAAAAAATCAAGATTTTAAAAAATACAGCTCTTTCTTTGATTTTTGAAAACAAACCTGCCAGTTTTTAGACACAGAAAGTTGGGTAACTAAATCCAAAGAAGCAAACTATCAAACATTAGCTGGTCCTATAAACAATCAAAGTAGAAGAAACTTTAACAATGGTAAAAACTCACAATCTTCTCAATCTTCTATTAAAGGGAACTGCCTGTCTCAATTGCAATAAAGTGGAATTTAAGTTTTTAAATTTAAGTCTTTAAAATTTGCATGAAATATTAAGTCTTTATCTCTCTTATTGATATTAATATCACTTCTGATTTTAAATAAGTAATAGGTATGATACTACACAGTTATAATAAGGTAAAGCTGGTTACAAACTCATGGTAATTAAGGTGAAAGCATATATAAATGAAAAATGTACTAATGTACAACCATGCTATGACATGAATGAAACAAGTATTTAATTAGCAAAATATCCATGCTTGTTTGGAAGTTGAACTGATAAAACCTATTTGCAAATAATTATGTCATATCTTACCAAAACAATCTCCTGAGAGGGTGATGCAGTAACAAAAACAAGATAGTTCTGAAAAAGTTCTCAATATCTTACACTGAATTTACTTAGAATAAAAGTATATTTTAGTATCTTATTATGAAACTAAAGAAGACTGCTTAAATACAAATATGCAAATAAAAAATAATCCCAATATTAAAAGCAAACAGAGACTATGCTGACAAGAAATTTAGAGAAAAAGTAATTTCTAATAAGCAAAAGTAATTTCTAATAAGCAAATAAGGCAGTCTACTTCTGGGACTGTTATAACGAATTACATAAAGATGTTACTTAGGCAACCAACCTATGATTAAAAAAAACCAAAAGCTATGATTCTGTAAATACGATCAGGTCAAAAAAATCCACACATTGCTATGCCTTAATTTACAGATGTTACTTTTTTTAACTTCTAATTAACTTTTTTTAACATCTAATTTTCAGAAACATTCTTTTATTTTAAAATTATGTGGTGATTAGCGATTTGAGGAATCACCTGTTCTTATCTCAACTATTTGTTCCTTACATTCATTTTCTTTACTCTTCTCATAGATGTGAACATTCTTTCTTACAGTATTTCTATGACAAATCATTCCTTACTCTTAAAAAAGTGGACACTGGAAAAAACAAAGCCAAGAGCCCCTTCTAAAGAGGAAGGAGATGTTCAAGAATTGTAGAATTAAACTCAAATCATTTTTTCTCATTTAAAAATAAATACTCAAAGTAAAAATTAAAAAAAAATTTAAATACAAAAAAAACAAGTAACCAAGAAATGGAAAATTTACCTAAAAAATCACTTAGATAAAACCACCATCAACCTTCTTACTTCCAGTCGTTTTGTGGTTAAAAAGCACGATTTATTTAATCAGTTCTTTGCAACTGGACATTTAAGATTTCCCAATTTTGTTTTATTATGGAAATATTACCAAGAACATCAGTAGATAAATCTTCATCTAATTATTATCAGAAATAAAATCACTGAATCAAAGCTATGAACATTTTTAAAGCTCCTACTAAAAAAATGCCCAAATGCTTTATAGAAAAGTTATAAATCATTTTATACTCCCACAGCAATCTGAGTTTATTGTCTCTCTTATGTAAGCAATTCTGGCACCCTATTTTCTTTAACAATCTGTGGTTAAAACAATATCCCATTTTAAACTGTGTATCCTTCATTATTATTGATGCAGAACATCTGATTCATGTTCACTGCCTTTTTTCTACTGAACTTCTAGTGAAGTGTGAGTGTGTGTAGCAAAAACAGTTGCCTGAATCCATGTGTAATGATTAAGTGCCAAGAAATACGACATATATTCTCAAAAATGCAAAGCAGCTAGTCTGAAAGGTAAAATGACAAATCAGTTCTCTCCACAAAAATAGGCTCCAGAAAACTATGTTTTCTACTGAAATAATCTACTTTTTGGTATTTACATGCCTGAAATTTTTACTTCACTGAAACATGTTTAGAAGAGATAGCCAGTTTAATATGAACTCCTGAAGGGCAGCATTTTATTCACGTTAGCATTCATAGCCAAGAGCCTCCTGTTGGCATAAAGAAGAGACTCAATAAACGCTTGTTGACTAATAAAATAATGAAATAAAGTCCCTTTGAATTTAGGTGAAGCCATTTTTACTATATCTTTCATTTTAGGGGGTCCTAATATAAAAAAATAATGCTTGAAAATACTCAAGTGATTGCTCTGGCTACCTCAAGTTCCATGCCTCCACCTGCTCTAAGCAAAGACAGAATCCATGTGGAGTAACCAATTCCCACTTCCTGAAGGAAACTG
The DNA here is from genome assembly GCA_004024745.2 of Catagonus wagneri. NCBI lineage: Eukaryota > Metazoa > Chordata > Mammalia > Artiodactyla > Tayassuidae > Catagonus > Catagonus wagneri. The sequence goes on from PVHT020004020.1 coordinate 47,969,256, forward strand.
TGTGGAGATGAGATACTGATTTAGATGCCTGACACTTGAAAATAACTGAGTGAAATATGACACAAACTAAAGTCAATTGCAATCTCAGTGTTCTCTGACTTTTGATAACACATGTCACAACTGTGCCACCGTGTGTTCAAAATGAGACCCTGTTAAAGGACATATGTGTATTCCAGATCAAACCCACCAGGCTTTCTGGAAATGGAACTCAGGGCGTTATCTACTGAGGAACTCTTCTTGTGAACTCTTCTGCCTCTGGTCCCCCATTCCTTTACCCTTTCCTCAGTGCCTTCATGTAGACTTCTGGTCATCCAAAACTGTCCCCAATCTCTTAGGTATGGGCTGGCCCTTCTAATATTTTCCTTACCCTATTTTCATTTGTGAAAAGAGTCTATTTTTACAGTGTTCGACATGCTGCTGTCACGCTACTCTATGCTCCAGATTAAAAGAATTTTGTTAAAGTTATATCTTTTAATAAACCGCAAGGAGAATAATCACTCAGGAATGAGTAATAAACTTTTAGAAATGAGAGACATTAAGAACAAAATTCAGAATGCTTCAATTCTCTGTGACCCCCCAATTAAAAGAACAAATGTGTCTAACTGAATTGGAAATAAAAACTCATGAAAAGCACTTTCTGATTGGGAAATCCTTCAGATCTTTAAGTAAAAGACTGAGAGCTGTCACTCACCTAGTTCCAAATTGCCTCCTACTTGTCTCCTTGCTACTATTGCTACGTTGTGCTCCCCCTTCAGTCCCCAAAAACTAACACAGCTGAAGGAAAGATCTTCCTCAGAGAGCAAATCTTATCACATTATACACATTCACTGGGACCCTATTATGACAGAGCGAAGTCCACATCGTTAACTCAGTAGTCTAAGTCCTTCACTTACCTATCTACTGTGCTTCATCTTTAGATCTGGACTGAGAAACACACTCTACTCAAACCTACCAAGCTTCTTCCTGCCTTTGTACATATCGAAACATCTATCACTCTGTAATGGACCACTTAATCTGTTTTCCCTTTTAGGTAATCAGCTCTTTTTTTTTTTTTTCTTTGTCTTTTCTAGGGTGCACTCGCGGCATATGGAGGTTCCCAGGCTAGGGGTCTAACAGGACCTGTAGCCGCTGGCCTACGCCACAGCCACAGCAATGCGGGATCTGAGCCGCATCTGCAACCTACACCACAGCTCACAGCAACGCCGGATCCTTAACCCACTTAGTGATGCCAGGGTTCAAACTCATGGTTCCTAGTCGGATTCGATAACCACTGAGCCACAACGTGAACTCCAGGTGATCAGCTCTCGTAGGGCAAGAAAACTGTTCTACTTTAAATATTTCCATCTACGGACATTGTGCCTGGTTTATAATAAATGTGTGAATAATAAAGGGTTCCTGATATACATTCCTTAGAGGCAGGGACTCTCTCTTTCCAGCTTTATAATTTCTGGCCCAGTGCAAGGAACTATCAGGAGCCGAATTTAGTATTTTCTTTGAATACATTTTCTTTCTTTCACTGATTCATTGTCTTATTCATTAAATAAATGACTATTATGCGCTGGGTACTGTATTCGATTACAACTTTTGTGATTACTTTAGAAAGTAGGTAATATAAAATATTCAGAGATTAGAGTAATTCCTAGTCATGACAGTGGGATCACTTGATCAGTATTTTATATTCAACATTCTCAAGTTCTACTCAGTTTAGGTGACATTTCATTTGAAAACAGAAACACACCTGACTAAAAAAGGTCAGCTTTAGAATTCAGGAGTCAACAAACAGTATAATGAAGAGAAAGAAGATTTAAAAGACCAAAACACAGTATTAGTGAATACGTCCCAAGTTTTAAGGGTGTTCATATTGCAGATCAAAGGACAGAAATTGGACCAAAAATATACAAAAAAAAAATCATAAAACAAAATGAGTGGTGTTTTCTAACATTTAAAGCAAGGCTGATAGATGAATACATAAGTTAACAATGATAATTCCGTCAAAGTGATGATGACACATTCAGAATTTCTTACTTATATACGAATTGCTTGCAGATTTTATGATACATTAGTTCTATAAAAACAAAACTGAGCCAAACTTCCCTTCTCCCACAAAAAACATTACAGTCAATAGGGAAATGCCTACATAACTGAGATAGTGATTACCTACCTAAATAGTTTTGGAGGCAAGATACTAAATCGCGTTTTATCCAAAATTTTCCTGATTTTGTTTCTTCCACCTGAAACAGTATTTGCTTTCATTTTCTTATTTCCTTTCTCCTGTGATGTCTGTTCAATATCTCCTGGTACATCCTGGATTGAATGGCGATTACTTTTTTTTTCAGCAATTTTGGGAATATGAGGAATACCCGATTTCTCTTGCTCAGTCCTACTAAGTAACTCTTTGAACACTGTGGGAACAAATAAATAAATTTGTCATTTCTTATCTTAAGAAAGTTTTTAAACAATAAATTTTAAGGAAAAACATACTTTCTACCACAGCCTCATTAAAACCCATTTCATTTTGAAATTTATACCCGCCCCTTATTTATTACCTTTTCTGTTTTTATACCTGACTGTAATTCTGATGTTGTCCAACAGTGATAAATAAAATAAAGTCACTGGAGAAAATGGAAATGAAGCGGGCAGATTATTAGCACGTTTCAAAACCCAAGGGTTCCTATTTAGGGGGTCAACACTATAATTGCTAATCAACCCCGATTTTACAGAAACAGATTTTTTTGGGGGGGCACCCCATGGCATATGGAGTTCCCGGGGCAGGGATCAGATCTGAGCCGTAGCTGCTACCTAAGCAGCAACTGTGGCAACACCAGATCCTTAACCCACTGTGTCAGGCCAGGGATCGAACCTACTCCCAAGACGCCACTGATCCCATCGCACCAGAGTGGGAACTCCTAGAAACAGATGTTTAGGTTCTATTATTTATATGTTATGCCTCATCATACCTATCATTTGAGATGGGATATAAATACTATGAGTCAGCCCATTTTGTAAAATTTAGCCATCAAAAAAAAAAAAAAAAGAAAAAGAAAAGAAGAAGAGCTCTGCAGGACCTACTTTTACCAGAAATAAATAGTACTAAACTTTGTAATATATGACAATTTCCTTAAGGTAACATCTATGAGACTTAAGTCACTCAGTAAAGTGAAGGTACCTAATAAGCATTCACCACAGTGGTCTGAAGTGAAAAAAAAAATCATTTGTATCTAACTTTCTGTCAAACCTAAGTCTGGTGAGTTACATTTCATCCTTAAAGGAGGAGACTCACCTTTCGAGCAATCTCTTTGCCTAGATCTAGTTTTTCACCTCCCAAGAGGGCTGTACCTCCCTGGGATAAGGCAAAAGAAAGCTAAATCTGTATAAAGCTATGTATCTAGAAGCTATTGATGTCTCATTTTCCAGTTAGGAAAATCTGTCACCTGTTTTTCATTAAGTAATGTCATAATAAAACCTTTTTTGGTTATTGTTTTAAATGGCTTCTCCAATAAGAAAGATCAATTGCTAGAGGAAAAAGAAAAAAAGATAAACGCTGAAGTAGAAGACAACATTCCTAAAAACCGATGGTAGGAGTATGAATGAAAGAAAAGGGGTGGCTGCTTATATATGAATGCAGGTCTTCAAGCCACATAAGAAATAGAACCTCATCTTACACAGGAGGTGTAGCTATGAGCAGTAGTACTCTGTATCTTTATAAAAGAAAAGCTATAAATTATATAAACGTGCCCACCGAAAAAACCACAGAGAACTGGGATCTTTTCAGTCATTATGGGATAAACCTAGAGTTGCCCACAACATCAAAGGACTTAACAAGTGACAAGAAATGGCATGTTACAACACAAATAGCTTGGTATTTAGTTGTAAAACTTTACCATTTTGGAAAGTTTCAACCAGGACTATATCACCTGATCAAAGGACATTGCAAGTTTAGAAAAAACACATTTTCTGTCTTCAAGATAATGGAAATTTTTAGGAGTCAACTTTTAAGGATTTACTTTCAAAACAAATTTTGATTTCTTTAAAAATTTTCACTTTATTTTAAGCCACATAATGATAAAAATGTTTTGAGCTAAAATCAAGACATTCATTCAAAAAATATTTACTGACCTATCAACATGTCAAGCATTAAGCTAGATTTTGCTAGCATTAAGCTACATGTTTGCAGATTCTTCCTGCTGTGGAACATACAGTCAGTCAAAGATACATGGTAAAGAGACAAGATAAGAGGAACTAGTCAAGACAGCAAGAAAGAGAAAACCTTAATTAAGTCACTGCGTACGAAGAGATCAGTAAAGTAAACTGATTTCAACTAGGCAAAAGGAGAAGGAGGTAGAGGAAAACTCAAGTTTAAAGTAGTGGTGGCAGAAGGAAAGTTCAAGATAATCCAGATGACTAGAGAACAAGAAAAGAAAGCGCCTGACAATGCTGTGGTGAGGTGTCTGAAGCTTCTGTTAAGAGCAACAGGAAATCTTTGGACAGTGATATCGATGGCTGCAGTGTATGTAAGGTGACTCAAGAGTCGACACAGAAGTTTCTATATTCACTGGACTTGTGTATATAAGTCAAAATCTTCAGAGCTTGTGATTTATAGATAAAGAAGAGAAACGATTGTGTTAAATTTTTAAAAAAATTACTTAAGGATAAATTAATGGATGGTAAGCAATTGCAATTACAATACCATTAAACATCAATATCAGATATAATGCATGAACCAGAAATCAAGGTGCCCAAGAATAAAAGAAATATTTAATAAATTTGAGTACACAAAGATTTCTCACTTTCTTCATCTATGTAAGGTGTATTTACACACAGAAAGCAAAACAAATGAACAAGTAAAGTCAGAAGACAAATAACTTGGGGAAAATATGTGCAACCTTTAGGACAAAAAGATACTGTCTTTTACTTATAAGACATTCAAACAAATCAGTAAGACATGAGTAACAACATAAAAATAGAGGAAAAGAAATGTTAGTATATAAAATAGGTGCTCAGCTTCCCTCATTATTAAAGACTGTATGTAAGAAATGATGAAGTTGATTCTATGCACCAGAAGAGGCATTCTTATATATTGATGAATGAAGTGAATGTAGACTGAAGAAACTTTTAGAAAGTAAAACTGCATTAACTGTAAGTTTAATTTCACTCTGAGAAATTTACCTTATAGCTCCTATAGAAGCATAAAAAATAAGTATAAAGGATTTTTATTACATCACTGTAAGCAGCAAATACTGTAAACAACCTCAAACATCCATTAATACGACATCAGGTCAATAGATTATGCTAACAGTGCAATGGAGTTATATGTAATATCAATTACGTAAGAAGCACATCCGTATGAACTAATGTGGAAACATACAGAATACTGTACACAGTATGGTCCCATTGGTCCTTTAGTATTTTAATATGCAACACATGCATATATTACCTTTATTAAAAATTAAAATGTCAGTAATTATCTGAGCGGCAAGACTTTTAAAGCTACTATAAAGCTGTGAAAGGCAAGAGGAAGAAATGAATGAACCCTCCGGAGCAGAAAGAGGGTAAACTGAGAATGCCAGCTGTTTTCTTCTCTGGGGGCATAAGCGGTAGGTAAGGATCAGATAGAGGGATTCTACAAGAAGAAAAAGAAGTTTTGATGGCTGTGAGTACGGGCAAGGACACTGAACTACAGAGAAGCCCCAAAGCAATGTCACTTTTCTTCCTGGGACATCTCTATTAGTAAGACAAGGCACGAGGCTGGAAATTTCTTAGAGTCTCACAGTACTCAGGAGACAAAGTCACACAACAGGGAGAGACTTCCAAAAACTGATTTATCTGCTTGGGGTGGGAGACTAAGTGCAAAATCTCTGAAGGCCAGAACTTATTTTAAAAAGGGATGGAAAGCTACCAGATTCTAAATCAAGAAACTGGAGGTGGGGGAAGGGGTAGGATAACAGGCTGAAAAAGCAGAGTGAAATTTCCCAGCATCTCTCAGTGCTTTGAGACAAAGCTCCACTAGAAGAGGGGCCTACATGAAGCACATGACAAGGCTTGCTCTCAACTTGAAACCATGGACACAGTCTAAGTAATTCTGCAACCCAGTGTGACCTGGCTCAATTCCGCTTACCTTATGTGATTAAACAGAGGAAATGGCAAATCTTATCTGTGAGAAAAAACTGATTTCACTACCAAGGTTCCTTTATATACAAAGTATAGCATACAATAAAAAATTTTAAGACACACAAAGTGGAAGTTCCCACTGAGGCTCAGCAGATTAAGAACCTGACGTTGTCTCTGAGGATAAGGGTTCAAGTCCTGGCCTTGCTCATGCAGGTTAAGGATCCAGCACTGCCACAGCTGTAGCAACAGACAGATGCGGCTTAGATCCGTTGTTGCTCTGGATGTGGAGTAGGCCACCGATGGCAGCTTTGATTTGACCCCTGGCCTAGGAACTTCCATATTCTGCAGATGTGGCCATAAAACTAGGGAAAATAATTTTTAAAAAGACACAGAAAGAAAATAAAAAATAAATGATAATCCAAATGTTAGAGTTAACTAACACACAAGGATTTTATAATAACCATTATAAATACATTAAAGAACATGGAGGAAAAGAGATTAAATGGATGAAAGGACAAAGTGCAAGAGAGAAGTATATTTTATAAGAGATTCAAGTGGATATTCTAGAAGTTAAAACTATCTAAAATTAAATTCAATGCATGCACTTATCAGGAGCGTGGATACAGCAGAAAACAGGATAACTTTCTTAAACACAGGTTATTACAAAATATCCAAACTCAGACACAATGAAAGAAAAAAATGGAAAGAAAAGGACAGAAAGTAAGAGATGGGACACAAATCTTTTAATATAGGATTAATTTCCCACCAGGAAGGGAAAGAAAGAGAGGCAAAGGAAATATCTGTAGTAATAATGGCCAAGAAATTTCTAAAATTGATGAGTGACATCAATGCCGAAATTCAAACACTGAGCAAACCCTATACAAAACAAATACAAAGAAAACTGTAACAGAGAATCCTTAAACTTAAAATTGCTCCAAGTCCTAGTTGCATCCTTTAGAAAATGCTGATACTTCTGTTTAGCCTTCTTCTGTGGGCTGTGGTTCCAATGTTCAATTTTCAAAGTCTTTGCAGTGCTATAAGGAAGGCTCTGTCCACCTTGTACCACCTAGTGGTCAGTCTAGGGCATGAGCAGAGGTCTACTTGTGCCAGTCCTCAAAGTCTATGGTATGCCAAAGAGGTTTAGATTCATGCACCCACAAGATGGGGGTGAACCAAGGATTTCATAAATGATTTTATGGGGTTGTTTCCTCCATCTCAATCATCAACCTGATATTTTCCACTTCCTTATTCCCTCTTTTTGGTCCTCTAGAGGGAAACTGTCCACTGCAGTGCCTTAGAGGCCAACTAGAGGAGAAAAGAGCCTGGGAGGTGGGGGGTGCGGGATGGGGAAGGGAAGCAATGACATTAGCCTTCTTGGAGCCAGAGCTCCACTAAAGGGTGAGGAACATTTTGTCAGTCAATGCCACTGGATTGCTTGGAGGCTGGAGCCTGAGATAATAACAGAAGGAAAAAACAGTGGAAAAAACGAACAAACAAAAACAAAACTGTGGGAATTCCCTAACTCTGTTTGAGCTTTCTGAGCTTCCTTTCCCACTCCTTAAGTTAGGTGACTCCTGGATCTTTCTAGGTCTGCACCATAATATTCACATCCAAGTTTCATAGTGCCTTGAGTCTAGTCCAGGGGATACTGGAGTGAAAAAATGGTAAATTCACTTCTGGGGGTGATACTTTGAATTCTGCAAGTTCTCAGATAGATGGGTCATGATTCTGTCCAGGCTTTATTGCTAACTTCAGAGGGAGATGAAAGGTAGCATGTGTTCACTCCATCTTACCCAGGACTGGAATTCTTAATTTGCTTTTTATCTTCACGGAAAAAACAGTACCTTAAAGTCAAATATATTTTATACTTTGGAGCTTCTGTAGTTCTGTTTCTGTTGGTTCTGGCTTATACTGATTTTTAAAAGAGCCTCACCATCTTTGATTACTTGTTTGATTTTATATTTAAAAACGTACTTTAACAAATAATAGGCTGCTGCTAGCATGCTCTAAAGAGCATTTTTATTTTCTTTTGCCAAGTACCCCTGAGACAGGGCCAGGCCAAAACTTGAGGTTCTTTAGAGCTGCCTAGAGTACAGCCCACATACTCCTCAGAGTCAGATACTCAAGTTTCCAAACCTGAACAAACATTGCTATGCTAGACTGCTGAGTGCTCTGGCCTCTGGTGGGCTCTACTCCATAAGCCTGTGCATTTCTATTTCTATTGATGAGAAAACAGCCATGCGGAAAAAGGAAACATCCCTTGGGGATACATTCTCAGGACTAGGGGTAAGGGATTTGACACATCCAGAGTTTGTGCTCTTAGCAATGGCAGGATTGCAACTGTTCTACCTTTCCCTGGGAGTCTACTGCCAAAAGAGACTCAGTTTCGCAGTTGCCCTTTCTGTAATGGCAAATGTCCCAGGGCAGATATGGTTCAAGTTTTCCTCTTTAAGGTCTAACTTCCTTTCTGTTCAACGGCAGGTGGCTCTTTAGTAGTCTGTCTCTTTAGGTGTTAACTAGTCAATACTGGAAATAGAAAGCTGACGTGAATTGTATGAACTAATTTTGTTTTTTGTTATAGGTAGTCCTTTGAACTGGGAGTCAAACCTTTCTTCCATTCCGGGATGTTGTCTCCTATTGTTTCCTAAATGCTTTCTTCTTCACATTTTCTTTTAGATCTCTTGGAATAGCGCTTTAATTCCATTTTGTCTTTTTTTTTTTTTTTTGTCTATAACAATATTTCTTCAACTTGGGAGTTTTCATCATGGCTCAGCGATAATGAACCGGACCAGCATCCTTGAGGACATGGGTTCAATCCCTTGCTCAGTGGGCCAAGGATCCGATGATGCCGTGAGCTGCGGTGTAGGTTGCAGATGTAGCTTGGATCCTGCATTGCTGTGGTTGTGGCGCAGGCCAGCAGTTATAGCTCCGATTCGACCCCCTAGCCCGGGAACTTCCATATGCCGTGGGTGCAGCCCCAAAAAACCAAATAATAATAAAAATAAAAAATAAATAAAATTGATTTCTTCAACTTAACTATTCCTTCTACTGAATGTTTCTGCCTTTTCTACTAAAATATCTCTACATATTTTAAGTCACTCTAAGAGTTATTTTTTTCAGTGACTGTCTTTTTTCCTAACATCCCATTACTGTTTTAAGGAATGAATTTTTAACTCTCTCTGAGCAGAATTCTAGAAATGGTTTTCTTCTTTTCCTCTCCAGAGGAAGCTCACTTAATAGGTTCTTCACCACGTCCCTGCAATAATCCTGTTTCTCTATGCCTGTTGATCCCTTGCTGTCAATTCTAATTCATACAAAATGACCAAGAATCTAGTATCATCTAAACAAATCTGTATTCTGGTCACAGCTTTTCTTTTTGCAGATGTTCTGACTATAAGTTCCACGTAGGATGGCCTAACTGCTCAGTTTTGCCTCATGGTAATGCCAGAGTTACTGGAACTTTATTCTAGGCACCACATCCAGACTAAAATGCTCCATTTCAGCAAATGTTTTACTAAAATTCCTTCAAGGTACTCTTTGGTGTTTTGCATGGGGAGCAGGTTGGCTGACTACACTTTGCCTGAGGTAAGAAGTCTTGAGGGTATGGATTCCCTTCTGAAGCACATCCTAACTCCTATCCTCTGCAATATTCAATCCAGGGTTGTGTGGGGCTACTGTTTCTCATCATCCAAAGAGTGCTGAGGTTGTGGTTTCTCTTCCTCCTGTATCCTTCAGATGAACTTTGTCTCCTGGGGCTCGTGTTATTAGTCACTACATTATATTAACGTTGTTTTTATACACAACCATACTTGATACCAGTTAGTAATTATCATGTCCCAGACACAAAAATTTGAAAGGTATTGAGGCTTACAAAAACCCTATAAAACAGAGATGGAGAAAATGAAGTTTGGAGACTAAATAATTTGCCTCAGGGGTCAGAGCAATCTATGCTTTCATATTTTTCAAAATTAGAATCCTTCTAGTTGAATCTGAAAGTTGATGTTTCTAGATACTAGTTTTCAAAGGCTAAAATCTAAAAACTGTTAAGGTTTACTTACTTATTCTATGCTAAACTTATATAATATTTGGAAATTGCCAATAGACTGTTATACGCCAGATTTAGCATGATGTAATTCAGTAAAAGGAATCCAAGTGAAAAGAGGAAAAACACCAAATGTTTCACTTTTCGTTATGACTAAGTGCAGTATAAGGAGGAGCCAAAGTCGGGAGAAAGACACACACACACACACACACACACATACACACTTCCTTTTCCAAAGGCATGGTTTTTAGGTTCAACTCTTATTACCCAAACTTCAAAACTAAAGGATACAGAGAAATTTTTTCTTCCCTACTTCATAAGGACTCCAAGTTTAATATTTTCAACTATTAAACTGTTTTTGCTGTCACCCTTATTTTATGTTATCTAATGAATCTAAATCACAGTTTTTCATAAAAGTAAAAAAAAAAAATCAAAACAGTGGATTCAAAGTACAAGCTTCATCCTAGCTTCGTTCAAATATTAACATAATCAAAACACCACAGGCACCGTAATCCACATTTTTACACACAAAGGTGAAGTACACTGTTATTAGAAATTGGCAATTCATTAATTCAATGTTTTAATCAATTCATGTCCATGATAGAGATAATCTAGCATTCACTTTATTATTTCAGAAAACTAAGACATCAGAAGTAGACTGATTTGCACATTACTGGGGGGGGAACCCTATCATTTCTTAGGTTTCATTTAGTATCTCCAGGCAAAGTACATAAAGGATACTCAGTAGACATTTCATAAATGACTCACTGAATGTAGCCATACACTTACTTTAAAACTGAGATTTCAAAACAATTAAACACAAGCCAAAGGTAAAAATTCTAGAATACAGTATTCTGAGATAGACAGAATACTCTAGCTCAGCACTAAAGATCCTAAAAATTTTCAAACAGCATAGATAGAAACATGTTTTAAGTATTTTTCTATCTTCCTTTTCATCGTAGGGACTTTTTTCTTTTCTATTACCAAAAAAGAAAGCACAGACAGTTTTTTTTACAACAAAACTCACCAAAAATGTTGGTCTTTACAGTTAGTGCAAGATGAGTATTATTCCTCAAAATTTCAAGGGCCTTCGCAAATGTTATATTCTCAAAGTTTTGTCCATTTACTTCCATTATCTTGAGAAAAGTTTTGAAAAATACAAAATAAGACAGAAACAGAATTACTTCTGAAACCTTAAGTTTAATGGTTAAAAAATTAAATACAAATAAAATGCACTCATATGTGAACAATCATTATCTCCATGAGAAGTAGAATTACTAATTATTCCTCCATATTTTTCTATTTTCCCAAATATCAACCATAAACCTGTTTTTTTGAGTTCATTCTGAGATCATACTGAAAAAACATTTGTTTAAACATATGTTTTACATATGAAGGAACAATTTTAATCATGTCAGATCAGCTCATAAAAATTATCACCTGTGTGTATACAAATTTCAGTTACGTATTCTAAATGCAAATTTACTACTTTTAAAAAGAGGTAAATTCATTTAAAAGTGGCACTCTAAATACAAGTAAGTATTTTTTCTCAATGACTGAATCAGGCAGTCAAAAAGCAACCAGTACAACTGTGATGGAATCTTGTTCCATTGATACTGCTGATTCTTCAGATCAGGGCTTCCCAAACTTAGCTGTATCTCAGAATCACTAAGAAGCTTATTCCAAAAATACTAATTCCATGTAAAAAGGACAAAGAGATAAACATAATGAGAAAAGAAAAAAAAAAAGGCAGCACAGAGACAGATTGCAAGGAATGACACAAAGTTTCCAAAATGATAAAAAAAAAATATATTAGGAAAAAGAAAAAGAAATCACAGAAGTAAAATTCCCAGAGTTCAAGGAAGTCTTTAGTCTACATACTGCAATGGATCATTTAGTAACAGGCAAAGAAAAATACAGATACAAAGAAATGAAATTCTTAAATATGTTTACAAAAAATACTGGAACAATAAATATAATGATTCCAGGTTCCTAGCTAATAGATAAGCAGTCTGGGGTAAGGCCTAGAAATCACTATTTAAGAAAGCTCCCCAGGGGAAGAAGGATATCATTAAAACTTTGTATCAGAGCTTCTTATTTAAAATTACATCACTTATTTTTAAATTTTAAAATACTTCATGATGTAAGTTTTACTTATTAAATATGAGTTTCTTGGAGTTCCCATTGTGGCTCAGCGAAAACGAATCTGAGTAGCATCCATGAGGATGCAGGTTCAATCCCTGGCCTCACTCAGTGGGTTAAGGATGCAGTGTTGCCATGAGCTGTGGTGTAGGTCGCAGATATGGCTCGGACCTGGCGTTGCTGTGGCTGTGGTATAGGCCAGTGGCCACAGCTCTGTTTTGAACCCCTAGCCTGGGAACCTCCATATGCCACGAGTACATCCCTAAAAAGATGGAAAAAAAAAAAAAGTTTCTTAATCCCTTGCACTATTGATATTTGGGTTGGATCACTCTGTTGTGTGGCTGCTTTAACCTGGGGTGTTGTTAGCAGTATCCCTGGTCTCTATCCACTAGGTGCCAGCCGTAATTCTCACGTCATGAAAATCAAAAATAACTCCAGACATTGCCAAATGTCTCCTGGATGACAAAATCATCACTGGTTGAAGGCCACTGTTCTGAAGTACAGAACTTTTCATAATGTAAATGCCCTTATAATTTAAAAAAATGATAGTATGATTTGGTTAAAAGTAAAATAAAGTCATAGTCTAAATGAATGAACAAACAACAAATTTAAAATGGAATAAAGTAAGCTTCCTGAACCATTCAGCTTGATGAGAAATCACTCTCTGGTGTGCATGAGAACCATTTAGAGAGTTTTGTTCAAATCATAGATTTCTAGTCCTCGTCTCTGGAGAATGTGATTAATAAGACTATTAAGACTAAAAAGGGTCTAGGAATTTGTTTTTTAGTAACAAGGCTGTCGGTAACCTCACTTGGAAGTACACCATTCTATAGTTAACTACTGCCTATATGGTGAGAATAAATCCCTATCAACTTCCTCCCAGCATCTGTCTTCCTAGACCTCACCTGGCTCACTCAGCTTATGTACATAATTCTGTTACCATATGAACATTATTTAAACTGAACCCATCATTTACAGTAATCTTTGGCCGCTTAATTTTAAAGTGGTATGGATACAAGTGCTTACTCCTTCAAAACAAGCAAGCATGCTAACTCACATACCAATCTTTCTGCAATACTGTGCATCTGCCAGCAGACAGAGTTTCCTAATCTTTGGAGGATGGGCAGGGACTACTATGCTGTTTCCTTCCAGACATAGTATATCAAATTTTCCATTAAAGGTAAGGTATATGTGGCAATTATGTTTTTAAAGTGAACCATTTAAAGATACTGCCTATAAAAAGAGGCTCAAAAATATTTCCTTATATTGATAATGCTTACTTGAACAAATATCAGATGAAAAAAAAAAAAGCAGTAGATATTAATTATAAGAAGTCTTTAAGTCACTGGTTATTTACTTACCTGATCACCACGTTTCAGCCCAGCATCAGCAGCTTTGCTACTAGGTTCTACACCTTCAACAAAAATACCAAATCCTTTCTCACTCCCTCCATTAAGGCTGAAATGCAGAGGGGACTCCCGGGAAGCCTTCTGTAGTACCACCTGTCTCCACTTAGCTTTTGCAGCACAAGCAATATTCAATAACCGGAGATGACCATTCATTTTCTAGAAAGTAGAAAAGGATAAGAGATATATAAATGTATGTATCTATTCCTATAGGCTTTTTAAAAACCATCTAACACTTTTAGAAGTAGAGCTATATTTGAAATACAGAGTAGATAAAGAACATGTGAATAGGGGTAAATAAAACCATCCATCCCTTGAGCTCTAGAGAGATCTCTTAACACGACTTTTAAAAATGTCTAGACAATGACAGGCTAGCAAAGATTCCAAGGTGATGTCTTATTTAGAGAGGGATGACAAAAAAATTATTTCTCCACTTTCTGAATCTTCCTAATAGATACCCCATTACCATCCTGCTTATCTCCTGGCTGTTACATAAAACTAGAATCTTTTTAGAACTTTAAAAGGACTTCAATCACCCTTCCAAAGGTTGTCTAATAGTCAAAGACACATTTAAGTCTCCATCTCTCCCAGAAATATTATTCCTATATTATTTCAGATCTTCCTTAAACTCAGTAATATTCTAATTTCTAGGTTCTAATATCAGTTTAATTAATTCAACTATTATAAAATTGTGTGTTAAGTGTATATCTAATGTCCATAACAAGAAGATACTTTTTTTTTTTTCATGGTAGGAACCAAATCTTATACTTGTTCTGATTCTATATAATAGCTTGGAATATAAAGCAGAATTCAATAAATAGTTGATGACTGACTCAATTACTAGAAAAAAAAAATCCCTTAATGGTAAGTCAGTTTCTGTTTTTCATAAACCCCTTGAACATTTACATAGCCAGCAATAGAAGAGCCAAATGATGGTGGTGAGCTCCTATGGCCTCTTAACCAAGTTCCCTGTTCATTCTCCCCATTTTGCACAGAGCAGACGTGTTACTAAAGGCTACAGTAACCAAGATGTAAGGAAAGGGACAAAAAGTCTGCCAATTTTCCCCTCTTTAGTCAACTTAATCTACTTCTACTCTATGAATAACCACAATCGTTCTTGAAAATTCCCTATGTGCCAGAGTTTGCTCACTGATTCTTATTTCCATGAGCTCACTATACCCCACAACAAATCCAATAATCTAGAGACTACTATGTATAAAATAAGGCCACTGAGGCATATAAAGTCGGACAACTTGTCCAAGTTCACATATCTACCAAGTGGTAAAGAGTGAATAATTCAAGCAATCTGACTCCTGAGCTGCACTGTTATTTACTTCCTAAAATTTCAAGTCGCTTGGAGCATTCAACCTAGGAGCGAGTCAAAGTTTTACATCTAATAAGGAGAATAAAATGAATCTGTCAATAGCTACCGTGAAAGTTAAGACAACCTTGAGGGTATTATATTAAGTGTATGTTTAGAACAAGTGACATTACACACAGAAGAGAGACTTAGAAAGTCCAATGTAGATATGTATCCCTAAATCAGTGAAAACTCTGGAAGAAGCACAATTTTTGTTTGGGTTGGAGTGGCAGAGGATGAGCAGAAGACTAGAATACGGATTTGGAAGTTCTCAGAACAGACATTCAAAAAGAAGATGAAAGCTGTTCTGAGTTGCTATTCTTTGAGGGTGGGTGGGTGGTTAAGAATTCTAAAGAAGAAAAAATTCTTCTGAGCCTTACTGTATCTTCCAGATTTTTTTCAAATTCCTCCAGAAATCGAGTCATAGCAGGATCACCTTCAAAATCATTAAAATGATTATTTACCCATAATAACACAATCCGTGTTACCTGTGGAAACATGGGAAGAGGTAGCATGCAGTTATACAAGACACATTCTTTATGCAAAAGTAGGTTCCAAAAGCATGCCCAAAACTGAGGGGGAAACTGAGCTTCAGAGCAAACCCCTTTGCCGACTTCTCACACCTAAAAGGCTCATTTTAATAGAGAGGCACGGTTTTGAGCTTCTGATTCCTTACATACACAAGTACCTGAGAGAGCCAAGACTACTTCCTCACTGACAAAACACAAGCTTGTATGCTAACACGTAAGAAGTACTGGGGGAAGTTCCCATGTGGCACAGTGAGTTAAGGAACCAGCGCCGCTACAGCAATGGTGCAGGTCTCAGCTGCCGCACAGGTTTGATTTCTGGACTTGGAACTTCCACATGCTGCCGATGCAAGTACATGGAACGTATATTTCAGACAGTAACCTAAAATGCAAGCTTCTAAGGCAAATGTCAAAAGTGTTTCTTTAGCTGAGGACACGTTTTAACAAAATTTTAACAAAAACCTAAAACTCCCTTCATAAATACTGTGAATTTTCAAAGTTGTGAACTGATTTATTACACTGTGCCACAGATTAACAGAAAAGCTAAAAACAGAGAGAGGCTGAACTGAATAATGTGCCTAACAATGTAAGTAACTTAAGTTGTATCTTTTTAAAGCTGTGGTAAAATACACAAAAATCCACCATTTTAACCACTTTAAGTACAATTCAGTGGCATTCAGCACATTCACAATGATGTACAAACACACCCACTACCTAGTTTCAGATCATTTTCATCATCCCAGAAGAAAACTTTTTTCCCAATAAGCAGTCGCCTCGCATTCTGCCCTCCTTCCAGCCTCTAACAGCCACAAAACTGCTTTTCTTTTCCTGTAATTTGTCCATGTGGGTATTTCATATAATATGTGACCTTTCCTAACTGGCTTCTTTGACTCAGCACAATGTTTTCAAGTTTTATGCATGTAACAGCACCTATCAGTATTTCATTTCTTTTTATGGCTGAATAATATTCAATTATATGGCTATGCTATACCATATTTTGTCAACCATTTATCAACTGATGGATTATTGTGGTTGTTTCCACTCTTTGGCCATTATCAATAGTGCTGCTATAAAATACCTGTTTATACTTCAGGAGTAGAACTACTGGGTTATATGACAATTTCATGTTTAATTTTTTGAAGAGGAGTTCCCATTGTGGCTCGGTGGATTAAGAACCTGACGTAGCCTCTGTGAGGATGTGGGTTTGATCCCTGGCCTCGTTCAGTGGGTTAAGGATATGGCGTTGCCGCAAGCTGTGAGGTAGGTTGCAGCTAGGATCCAGTGTCGCTATGGTGTAGACCCCAGCTGCAGCTCTGATTAGACCCCTGGCCTGGGAACTTCCATATATGGCAGGTACGGCTATAAAAAGGGGGTAAAAAAAACCCACTATTGTCCACAGCAGCCACACCATTTTACAGTATTGCAAGCAGTGTATAGGAATTTCAGTTCCTCCACATCAACATTTCTGAAGCACTGTTATTTCCTTTTTAAAGCTATCTTAATGGGTGTAAAGCAGAATCTCACTGCAGTTTTGATTTGCATTACTCTGTGCTAATAACAATGAACAAATTATCTTTTTCATGTGATCGCTGGTTATTTACATATGTTCTTGGGAGAGATGTCTATTTAGGTCCTTTGTCCATTTTTAAATTGTATTGCCTTTCTGCTGTTGAGTTGTAGGAGTTTTTTATACATTCTGGATACTAGGCCTTATCAGACATATGATTTGCATATATATTCTACCATTCCATGTGTTGTCTTGTTTTTCTTGAGAGTTCCTTTAATGTAAAAGAGGTCTTAATTCTGATGAAGGTCAACATACCTATTTTCTCCATTGTTCAAGCTTGTGCTTTGGGTACCATAACTGCTTAATCCAAGGTCATGACTTTTTAACCCCTTTTCTTTGAAGATTATTAGAGTTTTAGCTGTTATATTAGGTTTCTGATCCATTCTGAGTTAATATGGAGTATGGGGTAAGGTAAAGATCAAACTTCACTGTTTTACATGTGAATACCTAGTTGTTCCTAAATCATATTTTTCTTCATTCTCCACTAAGCCTTCATTTCCTCAACAACCTAAGGAACTATATACGATTCCAAAAGCAGGGGGAAGGCAAGCCTGTAGTTTTGGGCACATTAGTTTCCTAAACAATAGAATTACACAGTTCAGCTACATGTAATTTATTTTCTTTAAAGTATAACTCATTTCAGGGGATCAGGCCCTACTTTTATTTTTCTTAAAATAACTAGCTTCCTATCAGTTATGGAGGTAGTTATGGATAGCAGTCTACCAGCAGCTGAGTTATTACTAATCTTTCCATGAAAAGTACAAACATCTCAAAAATAAGGTCAGATAATCTCTTTATAGGAGCAACAATGTTTAAGGCACAGACACACACACAATACTCAGAGCTAGATTTAAATAAGTCACAGCAGTGATCAATTAGCACTAAAATGACAAACTGTTTTAAATGATTATAAAATCTTTAACTCAGAAAAATCAATGTATTTCTATTTGAGGGCTCACAATCTAAGCTCTCTTGGAAAAAATTAACGTGGTGAATATTCTTTCTACACTATTAATCAACTTTTAAATGTTTTATTGATCTCAGAAACAACCAAATATTTTAATAAGTACAAAAATACTATCATGCATCACATTTTCTGAAATTACAGTTATACTGTGGCCTTTCAGTTTTTGCCTTTTAAAAGCCAAAATAGCCACTTTTAACATGCTATTTTGTCAAAAAAGTAACTAAGCAGAAATATCTATAATGTCTCACTAACTTTTTAGGTGAATTAAATCTTTTTTTTCTTTTTTTTTTGTCTTTTTGCCTTATCTAGGGCTGCACCTGCAGCATATGCTGGTTCCCAGGCTAGGGGTCTAACAGGAGCTGTAGCTGCTGCCCTACACCACAGCCACAGCAATGCGGGATCCGAGCCACGTCTGCAACCTACACTACAGCTCACAGCAACGCCGGATCCTTAACCCACTGAGCAAGGCCAGGGATCGAACCCGCAACCTCATGGTTCCTTGTCGGATTCGTTAACCACTGAGCCACGACGGGAACTCCTAGGTGAATTAAATCTTATCAAAGCAAACATTTATCAATTGCGAAAGGTCTGGGGATGATAAAATTTAAAGGTTAAAATCACTTTCATGCCGTTTATATTTATAAAACCAACCTTATCCCTTAAGCTGTCAATTTTAAACCACTCCAAGAGTTTGATCCCAACATCCAATGGACTTTCCAGAAATGTTCTATAAGTTAGTAGAAAATCTTCTATATAAGTTGGGTCCACAATGGAATGCTCTTCTATTAAATGCATGATGAGACGCTCAGGTGTTGCCTAAAAATCAAAAGACAGGAAGAATTAAAAAATAAACAACTCCGGAAACAAAGAACTCCTATGATTACTTCCCTTTGCAGCTGTTCTATTACAAACGTCCTCAAAAGGGAGGTTCACTTAAAACCCTCAGCACGGTAGTAAGTACTCTCTCCAGGTTATAACCCACCAGCACCCAGAGGCTGAGAGAGAGAAAAGGCCGAGGAATAAACATGCACATCAGCATTTACTCAGCTGTAGCTATTTTCATGAGCATTTTTATCACTGTAATGGGCAATATAATGTAACAGCTGTCTTAAGTCAAGAGAAGGAAGAGGTGAGTGTTAAATAAGTATGAAGTAAATAAATAAAGCTTTCTTCAAAATTTAATCATCCTCAAAAGTCTCTTCTGTTCCAGACTACAGCAGCAATGTAGCAGTTCAAGATAGCTTGTTTTATAATTGCTGTTACCTTCCTAGAATAGAAGTTTCCTCTTCTACGGTTTCTCCATTCTAGTTCAACAGAGGAACCAGAAGTTCTAAAGATAGTTTTTACATTAACTGCATGCCTGTTTCCCGATTTATAAAAAGAAATGCAAACAACACTTATCTACTGCTCTCTTTGAGCATCTGAATCAGTGTTAAAATCTATTACCTTTGCAGCCTTTTCAGAAGTGGGTACACAGGAGTTCCCGTCATGGCTCAGTGGTTAACACACCTGACTAGTATCCATGAGGACACCGGTTCAATCCCTGGCCTCACTCAATGGGTTAAGGATCCAAGCGTTGCTGTGAGCTGTGGTGTAGGCTGGCAGCTACTGCTCCAATTCAGCCCCTAGGCTGGCAATCTCCATATGCCCTGGGTGCAGCTGTAAAAAGGCCAAATAAGTGGGTACACAAAACAAAAACAGAAATAAACAATGCGTAAAGCCAAATATAATACCCAATCATTGCTCATAACCTCAAATTTCAATTGTTGCATTCACCTAACTTCACTGGTCACAATAACTGCATGATGAACATAAATTTATACCAACAATGTTATTGAAATTTTCTTGTGGTGCAGCATGTTAATAATCTGGCATTGTGAATACAGTGGCTTGGGTTGCTGCTGTGGTGTGGGTTCAATCTTCACAGACCATGGGTGTGGCCAAAAAGAAAAATGCTAACAATGTTCTTATTTAAGAATTTTTTTAAAAATAAAAAAGGGTACAAACTGCTAATAAGATACAGAAATCATTGCTCAGAGGAAATGCTCAGAGGAATGCTCTTCAAATTACTGATTTAAAGGACAAGACAACCATAGATCATTCCTATTCTTAGATCATGTATAGCTAAGTCAGGGGTGGAAATGATCAATGTGTTCTGTTTTCATTTTGGTTTCTCTGCTTTTCAGAGCTGCGCCCACAGCATATGGTAGTTCCTAGGCTAGGGGTCGAATGGGAGCTGCAGCTGCCGCCATACACCACAGCCACAGCAATGCTGAATTCTTTTTTTTTTTTTGGTCTTTTTTTTTGCCTTATCTAGGCCCGTACCCGCAGCATATGGAGGTTCACAGGCCTAACAGGCCTAACAGGAGCTGTAGCCCCCGGCCTATGCCACAGAGACACCAACGCGGGATCCGAGCCACGTCTGCAACCTAAACCACAGCTCATGGCAATGCCAGATCCTTAACCCACTGAGTGAGGCCAGGGATCAAACCCACAATCTCATGGTTCCTAGTCGGATTTGTTAACCACTGAGCCACAACGGAAACTCCCATAGGTTCAACCTAACACAATGCTGAATTCTTAACCCAGTGAGCAGGGATAGGGATCGAATCTGCATCCTCATGGATACTAGTCAGGTCTGTTTACACTAAGCCACAATGAGAACTCCTGATCAACATGCTAAAAAAAAGTTATTATTCTGTTTAGCTAAATCAATGAGGCAGGATCTCTGTGGAGACCAGGCTGTATATTCAAAATCGTATTTAAAGACAAGTCACACAGTCATGCAGAGGCCTGTTACCAAGGTGCTCACTAATAACCAACAAGGTGGTGTGCCATGCAACAGGGTGTGCAGAGCTGGCAGGTGAAGGAGATGGCTGATATGGTCGAGACTGGTTATCGTAAGCAAGTAAATAACATACAGAGCCTAACAAGAGCCACTGTTAGATAACATACTTAGAAATATGGATAGGAAAAGGCTATAAAAACAACTCAGTGGTACAGTACTGGGACCAGGAGTACTAGGATGAATTCATGATTGCTATTGATAGATAAATATAAGAAGCTATAGAGGTGTATGAAGTTACGGTAAATATATTTCCTAGCTCTGTCCGATGAAAGGCTCTAGAAGCAATGACACCTCAGTAGTAATCACAGTGAATGTGCCCAGATCATGTCTTTTTAAAAAAATTTTTAAAGCAGCTTAAAAAACATAACTTTACTATTTTACCCTTCTGAAAACCCAAGGAGTGTCCCACTTGGCTAAATACAAGATGCTGATAGGACTGCATTCCTTTCTGGAGGCTCCAGGGGAGAATCTATTATTACTATTTTTTTTTTTTTTTTGGTCTTTTTAGGGCCACACACCTGCAACATACGGAGGTTCCCAGGCTAGGGAGTATAACTGCTGGCCTACTCCACAGCCATAGCAACGCAGGATCCAGGCCATGTCTGTAACCTACACCACAGCTCGCAGCAATGCTGGGTCCTTAACCCACTGAGTGAGGCCAGGGATTGAACCCACATCCTCATGGATACTAGTCAGGTTCGTTAACCACTAAGACATGATGGAAACTCCCATTTTCTCTTTCACAAAATTTTACTGGAGTATGGTTGATATACAAAGTTGTGTTATTTTCTGGTGTACAGAAAGAAAATGTCTCAGTTATGCATATGTATATTCTTTTTCATATTCTCTCCCACTATAGTTTATCAAGAACACTGAATATAGGTCCCTGTGCTACACAAAAGGGCCTTGTTCTTTATCCATTCTATATATAATAGTTTGCAGCCCAGATCTTAGGTTTTGTTTTGTTTTGCTTTTAGAGCTGCACCCATAACATACAGAGGTTCCCAGGCTAGGGGTCGAATCAGAGCTGTATATGCTGGCCTATACCACAGCCACAGCAACACAGGATCCAAGTCATGTCTGCATGACTATACCACAGCTCACAGCAATGCTGGATCCTTAACCATTGAGCAAGGCCAGGGATCGAACCCACATCCTCAGGGATGCTAGTCAGATTCGTTAACTGCTGAGCCACGACAGGAACGCCCAGATTTTGGATCTTAAATGCTGTTCTCTACTAGAAGGATGTAGAGCTCTCTGGAGATATGTCTGATCCCAAAGTAGGAACAGGAAAAGTAAAAGATGAGCCTGGCATATCCTGTTTTGCCAGACAATAAGGAAGCTTCCAAAAAATGACTGGAACATGTCAAAGGGATACAGGAGTGAGCTTTAAGAGGGTCCCACTGGCCAAATCCAGACAGTTTGATGATCAGAACAACACTGATGGTAAGGGAATACAATATGTAAGATCATAACAGTATAATTAAAGGGCAGCGGGAGAATGCTTATTCTTACAGAATTACAAAAAAATGTAGAATAACGGAACTAAGGCAAGAGTAGCCAACTGAAATAAAGATTGGTGGATGGTGGTTTGCAGGACATACTGACACTAACCCAGAACATTTCTGCTCCAAATGCTCATTAATTTCAAAGGTGCTTTACAGTGAAGAAACCTGACAGACACTAACATAACCAGGTGAAGGTTAATTTCACGAGCTGTTGGGATAGGCTGACACTGTGCTTCCTGCGATGATGCTGAGAAGAACACAACACTACTTATGTAGAATTCCTGCTAGGAAAGCATGACTTTAGTCTGGGTACCAGGACTGGACAGATCCAGGATGAGGGTCATACTACAGATGTAAGATCTGTATTCTTTAAAACTGATGAGAATGTGAACAGCAAAGACTGTTCCTGGAGTAGACTTAAGTGACACGACAACTAAATGCAACTGTGTCCTGGCTGAGATTCTGCACCAAAAGAGAAAAAGAGCTATTGTCGGGATAGCTTGTAAAGATCTCAATAGGGCCTGTGGCCTGAATGGTTTTACATCAATGTCCATTTCCTAACTTGAAAGGTTCTATGGTGTTTATATGGGAGGGGGTTCTTGTTTTTAGGGAATACCCAATGGAATATTTAGGAATGATGAGGCATTACATTTGAAGATGGCTCTCAAACAGTTCAAAAAGAGTGATGATAATAGAGAAAATTTAGTGAAATACAAAGAGTTGGGGGATGAGAGAGTGCTCTCTATGCTGTTTTTGCAACTTTTCTGTACGTTTAGAATTATAGAAAAATAAGGCTCAACATGACCCTTCATAAAATGATAGCCTATGGCAGTCTACACATGTTCGTCTTTTCTACACACAAAGCTTACACTTAACAGTTTAAGAAAATAAAAAGACAGGTTGAGGAATATCTGATTTGACACCAGTCCCTCTTATTGTTAAATAAGCGGCTGCATTTGTAATGAAAAGTAACACATTTACTCATCTGCAACCAAGGTTTGAAAAGAAAAAAAGGTCATGAATTTACTTCTGCTCTTTCAAATATAATTGCACTATTTTATGTTTAGATGTTGTTTAAGAGACAGGAGGATTGGGGGGAGTAGAAGGCAAGAGGGTAGGGAATAGCGGAGAGAGGGAATTAGAGAAAACAGTATGGATATTAATACTCAGACTTACAACATGCTAAGACTTTCGATTTACCACATTTACCATAATAAATTACCACAGTAAACCCTTATCGTCCCCATTTTCAGATAAGAAAACTGAGAGTCAGAGAAGTTAATGTCCACTTCCATGCCACAGATCCAGTAAGCACCCTGCATCTTCATTAGGGGTCTTCTGCATTAATGGCTGGTGCTTTCCATTTCTGTTTTGTTTCTAAATATTGCTGTCTTTGATGAAATCAACCTCCATTAGCAATGGATCATAAAATAAATTTAAGAAGGAAAACTCTGACAGGTATATGCTAAGTAATAGCCTTCCATACTGATATCAACTGGCAATGTCACTCTTCATAAATATATAAAAACAAACAGAAAAAGTCAAAAGAACAAATACATTTATCTACACTAGATTCCAAAATTAGTGAATTATCTTGCACTACTCAAAAAGGGTTTAAGTTTCTTAAGCAAGATTAAAGTTTTAGTCTATCAGTAACCAGAAGAGTAAGGAAAAAAAACACCCACCTTGATTACAATGTGTCCTTTCCTGGTTCCGCTTCGATCTAGTTCACGGTGCTCATGTACCATAACAATTTCTCCTTCTTCCTCAACTTTATGGGTATTTTTTTCCACATGATTTAAAATTCTCCAATAATCTTGCTGGGCTATGCAGACAAACTGTCCGAGAACAACATGGGGACAATTAATGAACTTACAATACATAAATATATCACTATGCACCAAGGCAGAACACAAAGCTAGGAACTCAAGTGGCATCAGTTATTTTTTATTTAATCTCTTTAATCCTTAATACAAGTCAAGGTTAAATAAATAATTCATGCATGAAGAGACCGAAGAAGTAAAACCTAAAAAGAGAAGTAAGCACGTACTTCTCTCAAAACTGACACTATGCAAAGAAAACATGAAGCAGGAGTAAGTTAGAAACAACAAGTCAGAAGGTCCTATTTCTTTCCTCTATTAAAAAACAAAAGAGTGGAGTTCCTGTTGTGGCTCAGAGGTAATGAACTTGACTAGTATCCATGAGGATACAGGTTTAATCCCTGGCCTCGTTCAGTGGGTTAAGGATCTGGCACTGTCATGAGCTGTGGTATAGGTCACAGATGCGGCTCGGATCCTGCGTTGCTGTGGTGTAGGCCGGCAGCTGTAGCTCAGATTTGACCCCTGGCCTGGGAACTTCCATATGCCTAAAGTGTGCTTCCCCCAATAAACAAATAAGTAAAATAAACAAAAGTATACTACCAGAGATAAGCTTACCTGACAATCGTCTACTTTAGTCCTAACAACTCCATGCATGTACTGCTTATCCAGAGTAGGAGTAATTCCAAAACTATTTCCCATAAAGAGATTTTCAACTTTTCCATCTGGATGACTAATTTCTACTGTGCCATTTAAAATAACATACCATGAGTCAAGCTACAGAGAAAAAGACAGATTTTAAGAATCTTTCGAAAAAGACAGTTTAATGTTACCTGTGAAAAATAATCAATATAAAGAACTCATAATTTAAAAAAGAAAAATATGATTATTGAATACTCTGTCAGTAATACCCTACTCCTGTAAAGCAAATCACTCAAGTTTGTTTCACTCTTCCTTCTTTTAGACACCAAATGAAATCGGGGACTCTGACAACTGACCAAATACTCTGAAACAAAATAATGCTATGGTTAAGATCACAGCTCTTAGAATTTGAATCCAGAACCTGTCACTGACTGGCTGCATAACTTTGCGCAAGTTATTTAATCTCTCTCTGCTTCAGCTTCTCTACTGCTAAAATGGGCATAACAATAGTACCTATCAGAGAACTTTTGTGTTAATTAAAAATGAGTTTACACATACAAAATAAATAAAAATACTGCCTGGCACAGAGCAAACATTTAAAAGAAAAAAAAAGGTAGTTAGCAATTAATCCCGAAAGACTACTAAGTAGTCCGCTCATGGTGCAAAGTGTTAAGGATCTGGCACTGTCACAGTAGTGGCTCTGGCTGCTGTGGTGGCATGGATTCAATCCCTGGCCAAAAAGAAAGAAAAAAACAAAGCAAAAAACCAGACTACTAAAAGCCTGAATTTTCAGACATATCTAACAAAACAGTCACAATTTCTCATGTTAAGAAAATACTGCTTTCCGAGTTCCCGTCTTGGCACAGGGGAAATGAATCCGACTAGTAACCGTGAGGTTGCAGGTTCAATCCCTGGCCTTGCTCAGTGGGTTAAGGATCCGGTGTTGCTGTGAGCTGTGGTGTAGGTGGCAGACGCAGCTAGGATCCTGCGTTGCTGTGGGTCTGGCACAGGCAGGCAGCTGTGACTCCGATTAGACCCCTAGCCAAGGAACTTCCATATGCCACAGGTGCAGCCTGGAAAGACCAAAAAAAAAAAAAAAAAAAACAGCAACTCGAACGCTTAAAAAACAAAAAATGGAAAATACTGCTTTCAATTCATACAGAGGTATTTAGTGCTACAAGGAGCCAAGTGAAAGACCACTTGTTCTCAGTTAGTATCCCTTTTATTAGCCTAAATTTTCAACAGTTTTAATGTATTTAGGGGAAACCAGATTTATCAGTTCTGAAGGAAAATCAGTGGCAAGGAAGTATTTTTTCAAAAGTGTGTTTTCTGGGTAATCTCAAATAAAAAAATTCCCACTGTTTACTTAGTTGTTAAATATCAGACTTTTCTCTCATGTTTATATTATTCCATACTGTTGAAATATTGGGACTATGCTATCCTTCTAAAAATATTTAATACTATGTTCATTTGTTCATCAAACTTAAAAAAAAATATGCTATGTGCCAGATGTTTTCTAGGATATGGGAAGAAAGCATGTAAACAATGCTAGAGCTAAGGCCTCCACTCCCAAAGATTTCCATCAAATTTTAAAATAAGTTGAAAATCTACATAATACTATTACCTGTGGCTATAATAACTTAGTTAACCATCGCTTATTTCTGAAATACACTTTGGTCATTTCCAATTTTTACTGTTATGTGTATGCTGCAATGAATATATTTTGGCCTAATTTTTTTGAGTTTTATATTGTTTCTGGAGGAGAGATAGTCACATAAGGGGAATAATAGGTTAAAGGTTGTTAATATTTTGAGGCCAAAGTTAAAAATTTCTAAATGATTTCCCAGAAATACCATTTATAGTCCTACTAGTAGTATATGACAACCTTCACAGACATCTCAGTACTAATTTTTATCAGCTCGATAAAAATTATCAGCCAAATAATAGCAGTAATACCTTTCAATTCCTCTGAATCCTCCCTCCACCACCCATCCACAAGTTGCCATCTGAGCATGTGTGAAAACAAAACTGCCAAAGAAATGCCTCGACTGAAAGCAGTCCACTAGGAGGCACAGGTACCAATACATCTCCCTCATTTAAGAAAAAATCGTGTAATATAAAAAAGGGATAAGGAGAGCAAATACTTGGTAAACATTTTAAACAATAATAATGTTATAAATATACTAAGAGAACAATAATTAGGACATTTTTAAGAAGTCTTACAGCCTAAGGTCCACTGTCAGGAAAGCAAAATTGCAAAGTAAAGCAACAAAACAAATCTCAGGCAATTACAATTACCCCAAACTCACTGTTCATTTTTAAAACAATATAAATTTTAAGTCAAGATTTACATGTTTATGCAAAGTAAATTATTATAAAAATTAGCTGCCATGCCAGGTGCAACATTTATTTGCTAACCTACCTCTTGTCCGTCTTCAAGAATAATAGCTCCAGCCTGCTCTACCACTTCAAAAATCATCACCGAGCAGAGTTCTCTCCTTACAGACATGGTCATGTTTGCAAAAGCAGGAAGCTGGTGCATAAACTCCAATAACTGTTCTGTTAAAAGACAAAAATGCTAATACAGACACCACTGAAGACTACAGTTTAAAGATACAATAAAATCCAGAATTCAATACCAAATTTCCTAATCAACTTAGGAATTTACGCTGCTGAACTAGAGAAACCAAGACACAAGATGGCTGTTTGTAAAAATATAAATAAATAAATAAATTCAATTATTTGGTTAACAGATATATTCAGACTCATACAAAAATACAGGCATAATGGAAGACACCAGAATTTCCACAACCTTGAGAGAGACCTAGGAAACTACAGATTCAGATGAGGCTGGAGAACTTTGCTAATTTTCCTGGCATGAGAAGCTACTCCATGGTGGTTAATGTAAGTGAAGTCCTTTGATCTAACAGATTAGTGAAAAAGCAAGCCTCTTATCTAGTTCTTACTGGGCTAGAGTTTATTTTTGTCTTTTTAGGGCCGCACTCGTGGCATATGGAGGTTCCCAGGCTAGGGGTCCAATCGTAGTTGGAGCCATCGGCCTATACCACAGTCAAAGCAACGCCAGATGCAAGCCGCATCTGCGACCTACACCACAGCTCATGGCAACGCCGCATCCTTGACCCACTGAGTGAGGCCAGGGATGGAACCTGCATCCTCATGGATGCTAGTCATATTCGTTCCTGCTAAGCCATGATGGGAACTTCGAGTTTTTTAAAAAAGATATTAATAAATGTCAATAATAAAATTTGGGATAACAAACATGAATATTAGTCGAAGATGCGTCAAAGCATCTACAAGCTAACTTTTTAATTTAACCAACAAAATCTTTGTAAGTGCCTGCCTAAGTCCATTCAATGGTATATACATATGTGCAAGGAAGGTAAATAACAAAGGAGAAACACATTTAAGCAGCCAGACTGAAACAGAAGAAACTATAAGGTACTATCTACCTTCAGATAACTGGGAGTTAATTATTTTTCAATCCTTAAAAAAGCCTTGTGAAAAGTGCATAGTGTAACAATTCTCATCATTAAAATCACACTTAAGGGAGTTCCCATCGTGGCTCAGTGGTAACGAACCCAACTAGTATCCAAGAGGATGCAGGTTCGATCACTAGCCTTGCTCAGTGGGTTAAAGATCCACTGCTGACATGAGCTGTGGTGTAGGTCGCAGACGTGGCCTGGATCTAGTGTTACTGTGGTTGTGGTGTAAGCTGGCAGCTGTAGCTCCTATTTGACCCCTAGCTTGGGAACTTCCCTACGCCATACCTGCAACCCTAAAGAAAGAGGAAAAAAGGGGGAGGGGCACTTAAAATTTCTGTCCGATAGCGTTCACAGCATGAGACTAAACTGTAGATTGCTTAACTAGATTATTAGCATGGCAAGGAATGTTCAAATGTACTGATTTTACAGATTATAATTATTAGTAGCAAAATCTTCTAATCTGAATCAAAGCAATATGACTCTTACAAAAGAGAAATTTAGGATAAGCACATTAAGTAATCTCTGTCCTTAAAAATTAACATCAGTGAGCTCCTGCTGTGGCACAGTGAGTTAAGAGCTCTACTACTCAGGTAGCTGCAGAAGTGCGGGTCCAATCTCCAGCCCAGCACAGGGTGTTAAAGTATCCAGCATTGCCACAGCTGCAGCATAGGTCACAGCTGCAGTTTGGATTCAATCCCTGGCCCTGGGAACTTCCACATGCCGCAGGTGCGGCCATTAAAACAAAATAACAGGAGTTCCCGTGGTGGCTCAGCGGTTAACAACCCAACTACCATCCATGAGGATGTGGCCTCCTCCCTCAGTGGGTTAAGGATCCTGCATTGCTATGGCCCTAAAAAGACAAAAAAAAAATTTAAACAAAAATAACAACAAGAAACATTAGCATTATTTGTATTATTCAACCTCCAAAGTACCATGAGTAGTTCTGCAAGAAATTCAAGGAAAATTAATAAAACTTAAACCAAAATTATATACATTTTTTTTCAAAATATGATTTTAAAGAGAGGCAAAATATGATTTTAGATATTTGAAAATTTTTTTAAAAAGCTGATTCACAGACATTAAACACTGATGTACTGTGTTTCAAATGTCTTAAGGACAGGAAGGGGCAAATCGTTTTAATAAAATCAAGCTTTTGTTTCATAAATTAGAGCAACCCAGATGTGAGGATTATTTGGCTGCAATATCCAGCCCACTGATCACCAGCGTTGGCTGATTCAGCTGATCTGGCTGTCCTGACAGGTGTCCCCTCCCTTCCTTCCTCACTGCTTCTACCTATATATAGGTAACTATATATAAGTTGAACTATAAAATTCTTATTGTGAAAAGATGTGTTTCTTACCAATGTCATCATCAGTTTTGTCTGCAGGTTCTTTCTCAAGGCATTCTCGAACAAGATCTCGCCCCTGCAATGGATCTGTTCGATCAATCTCTTCATCTTCCTCCTCTTCATCTTCAGAATCAACAGGTCCTTCTGGAAGACGTGTTAAATCTACATCTCCTACCTCACTTTCTGTAGCCTATGGAAATAAATCTTGGTCACTTATAATTTCATGTTATAAAAATTATGTCACCGTTTGAATTAAGCAAAACTACCCCTTCCCTTCCAAATATTATAAAGAATTAGACAACACTGTATGCTGTATCAAAAACGTAATGATACTTATTTATAAAAGGTTTCTCTGTGCCCAGAATACAGGTTACTGTTTCACGGTGTAACGTCTAGTTGATAAATCTAAGCCAGTAGGAATAAAATGGTCAGCAGACCCAAACATAACTAAATGTATTAATATCCATTTTCCAACAAGCACTTATTTCTTTTAAGTTCAACATCCCCTAAAACATGAAGTGCAAGAAAAAGACAGTTTACCAACCATCATTTTTGGAGTACTTTGTTAGTCTATGCTGCGTGTTGTAAATAAGGTTTCATCACAAGGTCTAAGACAGTAGTTGGTCATGTAAATTAATAAATATAAAATAGGTGAAGAGTACTACTGAAAAGTGCTAACATGGAACAACTGTGAAGGACTGAATACTTTCTTTCCAACATCTAATTATTAAACCTAACAGTGATCAAAAAAGAGCTGAGATTACTCTAAGCAATCTTAAAAAAAATAAACTTATACAACCTGAACTTTGCAAACATACTAGTCTCAGACACTTGTAAATAACTAGCAGACTTTTAAAAACCATAAACTAAAATGTCATTCATAGAAAATAAAATTTTAGAAACTAAAATTATCCTGAAGTGGATTATCAGGGCAAAACTTCTAAATATTACCCTCAGTTGATTCATATCATAAGTGAAAATTATGAATACTGAAGTAGGTACAGAAAAATGAGTGGGGTGTATAGGGATTTCATAATAAATGAGCACTCATATCTGCATATTATTGAAAACTATGGAATCTTCATTCAAATATTTATGTCTCATCTCCTATGTTGAACATTTACTATTCTATCTGCCCAGAAAAAGATCTTTCTTCTTTTAAGAGTTAATGTTCCACTCTAACTTAACTCAGAAATTCCAGAGGCAAACAATGCCATGTTCCTGTCTAGATAAGCTAAGGGAGAAAGTCTTCTGGTCTGGGTTTTGATAACCAAAACTGGAAGCAAAGCATCCTTTCTTCTCTGGTTGTTGAAATGGAAGAATGTGATGCAGAGTAGCCTTCAGCCACCTGGGAATGCCCGTCGGTGGTGGGAGAAAATGGAACTGACAAAGAAAGACTCAGGGAAAAGGGGAGAAAGGGGCACTGAACAAGAGAGCAGACACAGAAAGAGACACAGACAGACGGAAAGATAGCAACAAGGCAAAAAAACAAAAACAAAAAACCTCATATCATGAAGGCAGAGATGGAAAGAGTACAGCACGCACAGCAAGCCTTACAGAAAGAGGGGAGGAGCAATCAAATCACAGGGAATCAAAGGAGTAGGGAGACCAGCAAACATGGACAGAGACACTTGTAAACATCCAGAGCTGTGTGCTTTCTCTGGAGGGGTCATTAAATCATCCTCTCTGGCTTTTGTTAATTCAAGTTAAGGCTCTGATACCTGCAAGGAAGAGAGTCCAGATTCGTTTTGTAAGACTATGTTCTACACTTCCTTTGGACTTCTGCACAGCTTTAAATAAAAGCCTTAATCAGTAGTTAACAAACCAGATTAAATACCCAACTTGAAATCTTTAAGATTAGATAAACTGGCTCTTAAGGATCATACTGGGGCAACCCTATCTAAGGACTAGCATGCTCTCCTGAATTATTTTTTGGCAACGAAACATCAAAGTTTAAGTGGAGTGCATTTCTGAATAATATATCTTTGGAACCAAAAACCTGCTATCAGTACCAAAAACGTACAATCTCTTTTCAAAGATAAGTAGCTTTAAATATGTTTACGTACAAAAGTGACTCTTCCAAAAGCTAATTTACAAACATTGATTTTAATCTAAGAAACAAATATTTAAAAAAACACTGAAGCAGTATTTTCTACAGAAGTTAATTTTAATTTTTCAGAATACAGAAGCTCACCCGTGGAAAGTAGCCTTTTTTCATTATATCAAAATATAAGTTCTCAAACCACCCTGTCCTCATCTCAATCTCAGGTTTCCATCCCCTGACAGACTATTTCAACACAGCCTCATCCTTACCTTTTATATTATATATGATAAAAAGATAACACACAATACAAATAGGCAAGATGAAATTTAGTTATGTGGATAAAAGAGGATTACTGTCATCTGCATGAAAAGTGAAGATATTTAGGAGAATAGCTCTAGGGAGCATGAAAATCATGGCTAGGGATTAGGAGAGGGCTACTAAGAACCCTTTCAGGAAACTTTTAAGGGCATGTGCAAAGGAAAGAATATACTCTATTCTTGCCATTGTTTTCTTACACCTATACTTTTTCAAAGTAGATAAAATAAAAAGGATGAATAAAATTAGCTAAGAGAATTTCTTTTTCTTCTCTTTTTTCTTTCTTTTTTTTTTTTTTTTTTTGCTTTTTAGGGCCGCACCCGCAGCATATGGAGATTCCCAGGCTAGGGAATCGAATCAGGGGTCGAATCAGAGCTACAGCTGCCTGCCTACACCACAGCAATGCAGGATCCCAGCCATATCTGCAACCTACACCGCAGCTCACGGC
Organism: Catagonus wagneri; assembly: GCA_004024745.2. NCBI lineage: Eukaryota > Metazoa > Chordata > Mammalia > Artiodactyla > Tayassuidae > Catagonus > Catagonus wagneri. The sequence goes on from PVHT020004020.1 coordinate 48,001,848, forward strand.
AACGCCAGATCCTTAACCCACTGAGAGAGGCCAGGGATGGAACCTGCAACCTCATGGTTCCTAGTTGGGAGCTCTGAGTTAAGAGAAATTCTGAAGTGTCAGGAGTCTACAGAGGAATAAGGAACTAAAAGAAGAATTAAAAATAAAAAAATAATAGAGTGGTCAGAAACATGCTAGAAAATTAAAAAGGATTTTGTAATTAAAAAATAAGTAAATAACATGTGCTACATCAAGTCCAAGGTCTAGGTCCCTAAGAAAGACAAGCCAGATCTTTAAGGTACATATGAGGACCACCAGGACCAGCTGTCAATGCATGATGCTTCTGAGGACACAGTTCCTAGGCAGAACGCTTCTTTAGCTAAGTAGATGAGATTTAAAAAAATATATATAGTGTCCATAATGCCCAGGATACAATAAAGATTTACTGGACAGATCAAGAAGCAGAGAAATGTGACTCACAGCCAGGAGAAAAATCAATCAATATAAAGAGACGCAGGAATAACAGGGATGATTAAATTAAAAGACAAGAATTTTTGACATTTATTTAAATAATGTGAAGGATTTATAAGAAAACACCAACACAGTTAAGGGGAAAATGGGAAATCCCAATTAAAAAAATGTAAACTATAAGAAGAATAACCTTGAAGAAGGGCATTAAAAATTACTCAAACTGGGAGTTCCCACCGTGGCTCAGCGGTTAACTAACCCGACTAGGATCCATGAGGATGCAGGTTCAATCCCTGGGCGGGTTAAGGATCTGGCGCTGCCATGAGCTGTGGTGTAGGTCACAGAGGCAGCTTGGATCTGGCGTTGTTTTGGCTGTGGCATAGGCCAGAAGATGTAGCTCTAACTCAACCCCTAGCCTGGGAACCTCTATATGCTACGAGTGCAGCCCTAAAAAGCCAAAAAAAAAAAACCTCAAACTGAAGCAAAGAGAGGAAAACGTTACGAAAATTTAACAGCGCCTCAGACTCATAAAATAATATCAAAGTTGTTATAAAAAAAGTAGGGCAAAAGATATGCCACAGTCATTAAGGTAAGGTACAAAAAAGACTGGAGCTCTGGCCTTTCAACTATTTTAATTCCAGCACCAGGAATACAACAGATTCTCAGAATGAGTGCTATAAATGAATTAAGTCCAGAAAAAAAAGTGTATTGGTGAAAAGGGCTAACAAGACATGTCTTAAACTTCTTGAGTTTTTCCTTTCCCACAGTATGAATGAGTCTCTGTGTATATGTGTTAATATAATTTGGTGAGGCAGACAGTGCTAGATGATTTTCCGTTGACCTGGCCTTCTCCAAACAAACCACCAGAAGATATTATTTTCCTGTTTGCAGCTACAGAAACACAAAGCTACAATGAGGGGAACTACAGGTTAGAATGAGAAATTATACAAACTTACAAAAACCACATTTTAAAATTTAGAGCAAATATTAGGCCAGAACCTTAGACTTTCAATCCTTATCTTCTCTGAATTCACATTTTTAATATTTCATGAAATCTGTTTCATGGATCACTTAGTTCTTATGTTTCATTTTGTACTTTCTAGTCAGGGCAAGAACCCTGACTGTGAAATTAATCCTTCACAATAATGCTGTCCAGGCTGGCCCATTCTATTATCTCTACAGTAGGGCAAGTAGACAAAATAAGATCTCCTTTGTTCCAGATAATCAATCAGTTAGTAGTGATCTTCTGCATTTTCCCTGGAAACAATATTAGTTTCTACTTTCAAGTGTAACTGAACTAAAACAGGTCTAGATTATTTCCCAAGAGCCAATGCTATGGTTAACTCAGCATGAGATAAAAAAAAGAAAAAAAACCAACTCTGCATACCACAAATTTACTATGATGATGAAAAGGGTCACATTTACAAAAAGCAGAGTGAAAAAAGCAACATGACTCACAGAAAAACTGCTGTGGGTTCAAACATGTGAGAGGCAATATGCAAATGTCACCTAGGTGAAGCTGTAGGCACAGCATTACGAAAAGAGGGCTAGGGAATGACAAATGTGTATCTGTCATGGACCAGAATCTAGAATGTTTAAGTGGGAAATAGTGGAATATAAAACTATATCTGCAGATTGTAGTTAGAAATCAAAGACTTGGAATTTGAATAAAATCTGAAATGAAAAGTGTAAATTAAATAATGGTGAAACACTGAAGATTTTTTTGTCTGTTTGAAGACAACAAACATTTATTATGTCAAAGTTTCTGTGTATCAGGAATTTGGAAGCTGCTTAGCTGAGCAATTCTTGCTCAGAGAGTCTCTGACGACACTGCATTTGTGACTTCAGCCTGGACTGCGGTCATCTGATCTCTTTGAACTTTCTTTGAGAACCAAAGACTTTTAAACCACAACACATTAAAAACTTCCAAGAAAGAAATGCATAGGAGCACAGTCACACATGTGGCCATATAAAATGGCATTAACAATATTCCTTTTAAGAAATACTGGTAGAATGTCTCTCTTTTCATTCCCCCAAACCTCCAAACTGAAAATACAGTGGACCCTTGAATGTTGCTGTTAGTGCAAAAAAACCTCTTCCTCCAAAGCTGAAAATCCACACATAACTCTACAGTTGGCCCTCTTTATCCACAGTTCTGTATGTGAAGTACTACGGTATGTATTCATAGAAAAAAAAAAAAAAAACCACATATAAGTGGATTGGTATAGTTCAAACCCATTTTGTTCAAGGGTTATACGTACCTGCATTATTTCACAAGTCTTTGCTTACTGTTACAAGCTGTGACTGGGTTAGGTATTCACTAGAAAAGTGCTGAGATTTGGATACCTACACACACTACTTCGAATGTTCCTGGCTAAGGTATGCGCTGGCAATGCACAGCTGTAACTTAAACAGTGCCTAGCAGGATGTTCAGTCCTACCCAAAATGTCCATAAGCACATTTGGTTCATACCAAATGGTCTCGGACAGGATCAAACACCAAGGACCTCTTGGTGTGGACCAAACGTCTGTTAATCAAAGGGTTTATTTACAGCTTTAACAAGTACTAGAAGGAGGCCTGAGGTCAAGGGAGAGAATGAGGGTCCAATCCTGACATTTAATTGTAAGCACTCTACTTGCTTTTGTTTTAGTCCTGAGGGTCTGATAGGATATATACACACACAATATTTATTGGTATTACTTACCTTATCAATGCTTTTTGGGTTTTTTAAAAAAGTTTTTAAACTGTAGGTCTAGAAATTCTATCTTTTGAGAGATACAGTTTATCAATCCATTATTATTTTGTTCTTATTCCTTTCACCCTCTAGTAATTATTCCTTAATCTTTTCCAATTTTATTCAAATGTTATTAATAACTGTTCATGTCCTTTTAAAACTTTTTCAGGAGTTCCCATTGTGGCTCAGTAGTAATGAACCCAACTAACATACAGGAGGATGCAGGTTCAATCCCTGGCCTTGCTCAATGGGCTAAGGATCCAGCGCTAAAGTGAGCTCTGGTATAGGTTGCAGACATGGTTCAGATCTGGTGTTGCTATGGCTGTGGTATAGACCAGCAACTGCAGCAATCATTCGACCCCTAACCTGGGAACCTTGATATGACACAGGAACAGCCCTTGAAAGTCAAAAAAAAAAAAA
>PVHT020004020.1:48020742-48045796 GCA_004024745.2 Catagonus wagneri
ACTGTCACTGATGCTGAGAAGGTTTCCATGGATATCTGAACAGATGAAGCTTTAACACAGACACATCAGTATTTCAGGATGAGTAGCGCTTCCTACTCTGTATATACACTGGAATATATTTCTGGAGATTAAACTCATGGACATAATGAGGGGAAAAAAGGATTCGATGGCTGAATTGGTGAACAAATAGTATTATCCTATATACCTCCTTATCTCTTGCAGAAAACATAAGCACACTGATGGAGGGTCCAAGAAGTCCCACAATGAAGAAATCCATTACATCCAGCATTCTAAAAACTTATTTTCTCCCAATACTCTTATTAACATCTTATCGATGTAAGAAATAATGCTTTGGGACAATCCCATCATTCTATCCAAGAAACAGGGCAATTAGTTTTGAGGGAGCAGTGGCAGAGATTCACTTGAATGTAGACTAGCATGAATGCAAGCCTATAGTGCATGAGTGTAATATTACACAAATGCTCAAGATTCTACTTCATAATTTAAAACTTTGCCTTCAAGAATAACCTGCTATAACTAAGAATGATAGGAAGGAAATGCACCGTTTAATAAGAAACTTTGCTATCTGAAACTCTTGCCCCTCACAGTCCATATCCAAGCATTACTCATTTAAAAGAAGGGCATTTAGACAGCTCTATGAGTATGAAGTAATATTTACTATTAACCCTAAAAATGATACTTAAAAACTACACAATTCCCCAACAGAACAGAATTCTTCAAAGATAACTATTAAATTCCAAACTGCATTGTCAGAACTTTCTTTTTAAAGTGTGCCTACCTGATACAAAAGAACTGTACCTATCTAGAAATCACATATCCATTAACTTTAAAACTGTCAGAGAATAAAGATGATTCTTGGGCACATCATAAAATCTATTAAGTTCCTGTGTGCTACTTACAGGAAGACATTTCAACACTACATACTCATTTGCTGTAAATACAAATAAATTTCTAACAAGCTTGGTGGTTGGTCTATTTCCCACTCACTGAATGAAGAATATCTAATGTATACCTGATACTAGTTATAGCAGTGATAAAAATCATGGGTTTGGGGAGATTAAAAACAAAAAAGCAACTTAGATCTCATTCTCACTGGGGGTAGAGAGCAGGATAAATGTAATGAAGAACTGACAAAGACCCAGAACTGCAATGTCCAACATGGTAGCCCCAGTCACACATGGCTACTGAGCATTTTAAGTGTGGCTAGTCAAATTGAGACACGCTGTTAGTATAAAATACAAATTTGGACTCAGAAAAAAAGGTAAATATTAACAATTACATTATTTTTACTACATATTAAAAAAGATTATCGGACACATTATTACATTAATTTCACCTTAAAAAGTTTAAAAAATATGGCTACCAGAAGGTTTAAAATTATATATGTAATTCACATTATATTTCTGTTGAACGATATTAGGCCAGAGACTTGAGTAGGCATGATGCATTCAGGAAACAGTAAGCAAACCAATTTAGCTCATCTAGGAATGTATATAAGAAAATTTAAGAGCTGAAGGGCTAGATAAAGCATTTTGGGATGGTCAGATTTCCCATACTAGAAAAGAGCTACTGAAGAGTTTTAAAAAAGAAAATTACTAGAAGGGAGCTCCCTGGTGGTACAGTGTGTTAAGGATCTGGCATTGTCACTGAAGTGGCTCAAGTTGCTGTTGTTGTGTGGGCTCAATCCCTGGCCCAGGAACTTCTATGTGTCCTGAGTGCACCTCCCCCTGCCACCAAAAAAAAAAGAAAAAAAAAGAAATATGCTTTTACAACACATTACTCTGGAAACAAAGAGCATAAAATGGAAGAAAATCACACATATGCGAGACAGGAAACATTAGTCAAGATAAAAGAAGATGGAGGCCTTATGAAATTAAAAACAAGCCACCAGAATTACAGAGTAGTTTACAGGACTAGACAGTGACATAATAAAAAAGTGTCAGCTGGCAGTGAAAAAGAGACTTAAAAAATAGATCCTCAGGCCTCAAAAGTAGTCTGGAGCCTATTTTATGGAGACGGTCTAAATTTCTCAAAAGCCCTGAAGGAAACAGCTATATCTAATCATAGCAGCCTTGGGCACATATACTAGTACTATGCCTGAAATTACAGGAGAAACATGCATTCCTAACTCATTTTTACTGAAAGATGAGTGTTCAGGGGACATTTTAAAATAACTCCATAAATACTAGATTTTCAAATCTAACATATTTCTCGCTACTTTCATATTTTTTAAACTACAGATCAGTTTCAATCAATATTTACACTTAATGGATTTATTAAAAATGCAAATGAACTGCTGAGAAAATAGGAGATCAGTTTAAGAGTGCCTGTCAAGTACGAGGACATGCAAGGAAACCCAAGCGGTTGGAGTAAACAAGGAGAAGCATAGGGAAAGAGGTGAGATCACACACTGTCTGGCAATTCGTAGCTGACTTTTACGCTGAAGGAAGATGTCAAGCAGGAGATCACAATGATCAACTGTATCAAATGCTGCAGATCTGTAAAGTAAGGAAAGGGTCAAGAAATGACCTACAGATTTAGCTGAGTGTAAAAGTGAGAATGAAAGCACTTCCTAGACAACTGACTGTAGGAGCACCTGAAGAAAAATGGATGCCAAAGGAGTAATGCCTCTCACCAATAAAAGTCACCTGGGCCAAGCAACCCAAACAGACCAGGAAAGTGAGCTCTCAACTACTGATCAATCAGGAAAAGTCAATCCCCTGAAAGAAAACAACAACAACAAAAACTCAACTAAGAGAAAAAGTTAAACTTGAAGAAAAAGCTAATAAGATAATCAGGAAAAAGAGCAGCATTCATAAAATGAAAACAAGGTATTAAACAAGTGTGGTTATGAAAAAGCATCACTTTAAGAGATTTTATAAATGAATAACATAGTAATTAAGTTTAGAAATTTAAAAGATAAATAGCAGGACAGCAATTGGTCACAAATGGAGAATGAGTTAATGAGGCAGAATATCAAACTAGGAACGCACAGACTGAGAAAAAGGTATGAAACAAATGTTGAGAGACATTACAGACAGATTCAGAGTTCCAATATCTGGAGTGACAAGAGAGAAAGAGCTGTGTAGATGTCAAAAAATAAGAAATTTCCCACAACTGAAGACAAATGGGAATCTTTAGCTTGAGAAAGACTTCCAAGTGTCAGAAAGGGGAAACCAAACCAAACCAAACAAAAAATCAAATAATCCAAGATAAAACTTTACGGCATCAAGGATAAAGAATAAAACAAAAAGCCAAAACACAACTAACAACCAACAAGAAGAAATGCAGATGACTTAACAAAGGAACAAGAATTACAAGGATCCCAGACTTCGCAACACCAATGCTGGATGCCAGAGGACAGTTCATAAACTTTTACAAAGTGCTAAAGGGAAAAAGAATTGTTTTATTATTTTACATACAACAGTTATTTGAATGTAAATATAAAGGAAAGCATTTTGAACATGCTATTAGAACTATTTATTTTACCAAGAAAACAAATCAACTCAGAAGTTATGAATCCAAGTAGAATGGGCAAAGTACATAAAACAATAAATAAAACCAGTAAAATGTACTAGCAAACCAAAAGTAGCCAAGTGTGAAAAACCAATTACAAGTTTGATGTGTTCAACCACAATCCAGAGTTAAAATTCCACCCACAGTAACACAAGAGTTGGAGAGAGGAGGAGGAGACATGTTCTCTATCATAAATACTTAATTTACACAGTAAAGTACCAAGCATAAAATCCTGCTCAGTTAATACTTGCTGTCATTTAATGAAAATTTAAATCTGATCTTTAAAATCCTCTTTGGCTCTTCTATACTTGTTGAATCTCAAATAGAAATTTGGTTATCAGTACCCCCAAAGGCTATTTTTTGGGTTAGTATCCTAAAGAATAACCCCTATATCTCACTCTTTTGTCTGAATCTTTTTCACCTAGTTTCATCCATCTCCCTTCTACATGTTGTTTTAAACCTTACTGCCAAGCATCAGCAATGCATGGACCCCACAGGTGTCATTTACACTAAAGACATGGATGGATGATTGTCCATGTCTTACCAGATAATAATACAAACGAAGGGTGTACCTATGCTTCCTTTCATTTTTTTTTTTTTTTTTTACATTTCAGTCAGCTGTTTGCCAAATGGACAATAAATTTAAATGTCCTTCTAGAAGCTATCTTCAAGAAAGATATTTCATGAGCTATCTTTCAGAGAAAACAGTACACCATGATGCTATCATAGTAATTCTTCCTTAGTCACCATCAACAGGACAACCTTTAAACAAAGACATGATTTCAAATCATCCTAAGAAATGCTTCTATTGTGCCTGCCTCTATTCAACAGGATCTTAACATTGTCAATGTTACAATTAAAGTGTTTACTAAAACACTTAGTTTTATAAAGTAAAACCAAAATTTCATACTTTTCTGGTTTTGTTTTGAAATTTACACAACAGGAAAGATAACTTGATTGGCATCAAATTCCAGATCTATATAAATAACCACTATAAACAATACAATTTATTAAATTGCACTGTATATTTTTCTAAAACCTAGCATATCCTGCTGTGTAGTATATTTTGCTTTGTCAGTTAACATGTTTTGCTTTAAAATGACAAGTATAATAGATGATCTTAATCTCAAGATACTAATAGTTTATTTAGTATTATTTTGAAAATAATTAAAAACATTACTGAATATTTTCATAAAATTACTTTTCATAATTAATTTTTCTTCATATTACTTCACTGATTATTATTACCCACCCTCTGTAAAATAATATAATTCAATAATCTGATAGCACCGTATCAGTGAAAAGTATTGTATAACATACTATAGATTAACAGACCTAAATACTTCAACCATTTAAGGAAATGAGGAAATACAATACATTCAAGTTAGAGTATGATCACAGAGAAGTACAAAAATAGGCACAAATGATTCAGTCTGAAAACAGTACACTACAAATGTACTGCATTTTAGGTCTATAGATTAAAGTATTTTTCATATTCTCTTAGAGGTACAGTATAATATTTTATAGATTCCTTTAAATTGAAAAACAAAATGGCCATGAGATTGATCTTTTTAGATTGCTTTGTAGTTCCTATTTTTAAAGTTCACAAAATATAATAGTACAACAAAGCTCATTTACAGTTCAAAACAGGGAGAACGTAAATGTAATGGCTCAATTACATCAATCTCAAAGAAAATAATAACTATTACTTACTTTGGAGGCCCATGGCTGAAGACAATTGGCATAACAGCGAACAAGAAAAGCCATTTCCTGAGCTGGAAAGGATAGTTTCCTTTTCAAACCAGAACCACACCGATGAGTATGCTAACAAAATTCTGTTAAGTTTCTTTTTTACAAATCATACATCATTTGCAGTGTAAACTGTAGTGTAAAGACAGATTCTCCAAATCCCTTTCAAACTGAAATCAGGAGCTTTCAGTAGCTTAGAATTTAGCTTCTAAATAACTGGAACAGTTTTCATCAGAATGTTCACTTTTAACAAGCAAATCACAGTAAATCAAGATGTTTATATTTCTGGCTCAGAACAGAGAGACATACACATGCTTCCTCAGGCAACTGGCACAGACATGCAGTGGTAACACAACAGTTAATACTCTATCAATTAAGACAAATAAGGCAACATGCACCAAATCTGTGTTCCTTGAATCTGAGAAACGTTTCCTCTTTGTAATACAGCTTTGTCTTTTCTTCAACTTATTTCATTCTGTAGAGCAAGCACTGCAGTGATTCTTCTGCATCAGAAGCAAACCAGAACACTGTATCCTTAAGACGAAAGTTTCTTCTTTGTATTGTTAACCACCAGAGGTTTAAAAAAAAAAAAAAAAACATTGAGCAAACGGTAGTTAGAAGATATATGCTCTAACAGGTTTGTCTTGTAGAATGCCTGAGGATCTCCAAAATTAAAATTTTTTTCTTTTCACATGCACTATTTACAGCTCTGCAGCACTGCTTCTTGTTCTAATGCATCAGTAAGACAGTACTGTTGATCTGAGTCTGGCTTTTCTGGTTGAAAATTTATATATGATCTGGTACAAAAACACTACATCTCCTGCTAAAAGCAAGAAGTGTTAGTGTCTTAATTCCTACTGTCCTTGCCTGTTTCACAGCAACTCCCTAAGGAGAAGCTCCTATTGATTCTATGCTCTGCAGTAAGATGAAATATCTAATAAGAAGGAAAGAGAGTGGGAGGAGAATAGAGCTAAAAGGATGACATCACCTGTATAGAAAGCCTTCAGAAACTGCATTAGATCAATTGGCTACTGTATCTGCAGATGCAGCCCAAAGAGCAATTTACTGAGAGAACACACACACACACACACACACACACCCTCCACGAGACATATCATTAAGCTAAATTCTCTAAAAAAAAAAAAAATTGGTTTATGCATCTATTTCAGTTTTAGAAATCCATTTTGATTTTTAGTTCTGTGTACTGATACACAGCTTTATTTGGGAAGCCATATTCCCTAATATTAATATTCAAATTTAACATGGTTTTGTCCCCAAAGGAAAATAATTAGCTCTGGTAAGATACTCTTGCACTGAGTCAGGCAGCCTAGTTCTCAGATACCACATATGTATTTCTAATACTACTAATTCAAGGATTTCTGCTTGAGAAACTTCCTACTGATAAATAACAATTCTGAAAGGTACAAACTTCAAGACCACTCTAAATTAACATTAAAAATATCAAAACTGGTACTAAGATTTGTATTAAACACTAAATTTAAATGGAAAAAAGTTTCATTTTGCAAAGGAAAAATGAAAAAAAATTACAGGCACAACAGCCAGCTTGCAACATGTACCAACTCCTCTGAGGATGAATAATCCATACAATATGGTACTTTCCTACAGCCCAGTGCTAAATTCCTAGAAAGAGAAGGGAAGCAAGTAAAACTGAGAAGGAATTAGAGAATAAAATGATTCAACCTGCTTTCAAACTGAGCTTGGACTAAAAGGAAATGTCATTTTTCTGCAAAAATTCCAGAAAAAAAATTTAATTCTTGCCACACCCTCTTCAACCTCGGTTGAAGCAATTCCTCTGGTACCCACCCTATTCTTCAAGATTCTGCCACAAGGCATCTAATGCAGATACACCCATAAAGAGTTGGTAATAAATTGTAATGCAAGTTGTAATGGTGCCTCCCAATGGCCAAAGTAAGACACAGCTTCCAATGGTAAAATACAGAATACCCTCCAGGCAGCAAAATTATGAGAATAACATCAATGAACAAATCAAAGTAATAGAACCACCATTTTGAGGGAAGAGATATACAATAAGAGGAGAAATCACCTGAGAGATAGGTGTTATTACAAAAGACTCTACTGTCAAGGAGATAAATACTTTATTATTGGCCAAAAACAAATAAGCAAACAAAGAGTTCTTCAATACCCTCGGGCAAAGTATAAAGCACTTTCTGAACAAACTATGCCGCCAATCTGAATCATGCTGCTACTTATAAGACCAAAATTAACTTCAGTAAAACAAGTATTATTCTGAACAAAGACAAGTCATACTTTCACAATGTGATCATTTATAAATCTGGGTTTCCATAAAACTTAAGAATACTTTTCTGAAAAAATTCAAAATAATATACAAAATACACTTAAATATAAAATTAAATCTAACAAACATGACTCTAGTTTTGTAAACCTAAAATATGGAAAATATGTACATGTTGATTTTCAAGCACCAATGTATTTTCTCTAGCTTAATTTAAACTACAGTGGGTTGGAAATTCAACAAAATGTTAAATATTAAAGAATAAATTAACTAAAATCTAATTTTAATACCATTATTAAAAATAGAAAAATGAGAGTAGTCACCTTGTATGTAAATGAAACTAAACATTTCCTAAAGATAAATTTCTAAAAGACAAAGCATTCTACTGAAACATTAACACGACTGAGCAACATTTTAGCTTCAATATGAGACAATAATTATATTCATGTCTAGTTCCAACAGGATAAATTACAACCAAATCAAAAAGCAAAATCCTAAAGGGCACCTTTCCCCCTTTTTATAAATCATGCTGATAGCACACAAAGAAGGACCTCAAGCTGAGCAAGGGAGACAGCCATCTCTTAGCTGCTACAAAAAAACACTCTGCCCTGTGTATGAAATGCAATCCACATATGTTAGAACTACTGTGGTAAACACCAGCTCAGTAAAGGATCAACTCTCTTTTCCTTTAGTTTGGCCTGAAAATGACAATGACATCATTTTTTCCCTTGTTCTACCAGTCATCTTACAGAATCTGCCATTCTAGGGAATTTGTATGGTGAGCCCACCATGCAAAAATCTCCCTGTGCAACAATACCATGAAGGAAACAAACAGACCAAATTCTATATTCATGTGAACCCCTCACCACTCTGATGACATACACTATTCCACACATTTTTTTTTCAGAAATAATGGCTTACTCTCTTAATTACTGAACAAAAAATATAAACATCTTTAGAAAAGTCAACAATGTATCAAATAGCTAAAATACATAGTTAGGTGAATAAGTGATTTTTTACTTCTATTACTTTTAAAATTATATTGTGATCTCATGCCATTACCTCACCAATTTAAATGAAGTAACTGCAGCAAGGGAGAATGTCCTGATCTACACATTGTCTAGGAATCAGCACCACAAGACAGCCATTTAAGAATACATTTCCCCTGTATATGAAATGCCATGATGCCAAACCACACTGATGAAATCTTTAGTTTTAAAAAGATCTTTAAAACTATTACCGAGTAAAGCAATCATATAGGCTCGCTTTGCAAAGCTTCAAATCATTATAAAAGTTTTATAAAGATACAAATGCTATATAGTTAATAATTATTTACATATTTATATTATAAATTATATTAACTGCATAAACTAATATAAAATACATTAACTGTATAAGCTATTTCTAAACAAAAATACAAAGTAGAATATTTGAAATCATACTGTATATAAAGTCAACTATGAGGTTCTAACAGCTACTACACTGTATCTTTTATTTCAATAGGTAACCTGAAAAGGCGGAGGGGAAAGATCATCATAAAGTAAAATATCAGAGGATTTACATTCTAGACATTAGGGAAAAAAAAAACAGGTTTAAAGTAATCTCAGGCACAGTTGTACAGTTTACTCCCCAACTGCACAATGAAATATTGTAATCACAACTTAGAGAAGTCAAACTGAAAAAGATGCAAGGAACAAAAGAAAAGTTACGTAGTCTTATAAAACAGGCCATTCATTTCTGTATTTTAGTTGTAAGCATTTGGTCTTTAAAATATAGACTGTTAAAATGTACCGATTTATATAATAAAAATTCTTTAATCCTCTTGGAAAATGAATAAATATATGAGACTGTACTCTAATGTCAAAGGTAACATACCAGTTCTTTTAAAGGATCACAGTAAGCTTTTCTATCCCCCATGCCCACCCCACCCTCACTTAACCTGAACATCTGAAATGAATCTTAGTAGTTAACAGACATGGTTAACTCTAATTACTGGTGCCCCTCAGGAATTCCTGCTTTTAAACTGCATCCTATCTATTTCTCAGCCTTTCTGAAGAAAGGAAGGCACAATACCAACAGTCTCCTCCTATTCTGTAAGAAACAGTGTGCTATAGCACACTATCATCTATGTCCACTAAATGATCAGCACTGCGCTGTTGAAAACCCTGTCAGAGCCACCAGTAGGACACATATGCAATATGAAATATGACCCTTCCTTAGGGAGTGATGGAAGAAGAAAAAGCAAAGAGGGAGAGGGAAGCCTTCATCATCAACTAAGGTGACGTAAGCTTCTATAATTAGAATCAGTGAAACCGAAGGAACAATAAAAAGCCACTACCATGCTTCTACTTTCCACTACACTGTGCAGTTTTATCATGCATTTTTTCACTGACACACAACAAAATACACTTTGCATATATAGTAATCAGTCAAGTATGTTACATATGATATGCAAAGTTAATGTAAAGTTTTAATATAATGTATTACATTTCTATAAGAACCAAGATCTTTCCAGTAATTAAAATAGATACCTGCATCTATATACAAACATGACTGGAAAAAGAAATCTCACTAAAATAATTAAACTATTAAGAATATTTTCTCCATCTGGATTATATTATATTAGAGATTGCCTTTATATTCTCTAAGTTTAAATACTGCTGTTTCCTAGTACTATAAAAGCTAAATGCCAATGTAGTTATTAAAGAGATAACAAACCACGCTAAAAGGCAGGAACATCAGCATTAATCTGTTTCCAATGTCTGAGTAAGTTATTCCTTTTCCTATGGGAATGCTCTGGAAAATCATCTTAGACCACCTGCCTATACATTAGTATTAGAGTTGCTTCAAACAATCTTCAAAAGAGCTTTCTTTATCAATTATTCTGTAGAGTGTTTTGGGTATAATAAAAACCTTCCTGATTCTGGTTCCCTGGGCAGATTCATATGAATCAACGTCACCTTTGAGGAAGAACTGCCCCAGACAACCAGGGGGGCATGCCCTGCCCTCCTCCCAACACTCCTGAAGCTTATACATAGTGAATGATAAAGACAACCTTTTAAAATGACTACTTAGAAGTCAGCAATACTTATGCAGAGCCTTAAAAATAAGTTTCATACCCTTTGAATCAATCCTAATGAAAAGAATCCGTCACATACAGACTTACTCATTCAAGTTGTAATGGAAAAATTGGAGGCTATGAGAATACTTTGCTTTAATATTGAGATTAAAATTAACTGGACAGCACAGGGAACTGTGTGTGACTGGGTCACTTTGCTGTACAACAGAGACTGAAGAAACACTGTAAATCAACTACACTTAAATAAAAAACAATATGCTTTTCTCATAGAAAAATAGTGTTCAGGGAAAAATTTAACTGCATGAGAAGTAGAAAGGCAGGATAAACAAATATTCAGCATTATCTAAATTAGTTAAAAAGATCTCAATGATTTAATCAAGATACACGCATTTAAAAATCACAGCCATGCTATTTCTGGTTTTGAGGATTACAGAAAATTTATTTCCTTAATATACGTCTGTATTTTTCTACATTTCTACTATGAGTATTTTTTTCACAAAAAAAAATGTTTTTTAAATACGCTCTGGCAGGTATTTGTCCTAATTATTATGACCACAATAACATGTCTCTGCTTTTTCTCCGTCCATCTACAGACTCATGACCCTGTATCTAAGTACAAGAACCTTCTATTGAGAATTCTACATTACGTCCCAGAAGACAAAAGAAAAAGAGTTCTCCTAGGAGACACTAGACACCCATTAATAAAAAGAGAAAAATCTTGTTTTTAGGGTATAAAGCACCGTAAAGAACATATTTGTCCAGAGCACACTGCTTTGTAAATGGGTGAGAGGACAAGCAATACTGAGAAGCTGAAGATTCTCAGAGGTTTAGGTTCCAAATTTCTCAGCAGCAGTCTGACCAACACTCACACATAAATAAGACTGGCAAAGGTTCCAAAGACACAATCTTCTTTACTTTAGAAATGATTTTGATGGAAGATTTTTATTCACTCATTCTTTCATTCCACAACTATTTACCCAACACAAAATATAATTACAAACAATCAGAGAAGTTCCACATGATGGAGGGGACTGAGGTTTTTAAATATTCCTTAATATTGCAAATTAGTGCTTGAGATAGAAAAAAAAAAACCCGTATCATCTCATTCCTAGTTTAATGTCTATTTTATCATAGCAAACTAAGTGACTGGCTCTTATAAACTTGACCATATCATGGATTTAACTTTTTCACCTAGTTTCTCTGGAAATCCAAATGGGTGATCCTGAGGAAAATGTTAGGATGCTGTGATTTAACGTCTCTGTACCACACAAAATTCATATGCTGAAATTTTAATCCCCAAGGTGATGTCATTATGAGTTGGGGCCTGTGGAAGGGGATAAGGTCATGAGGAAGGAGCCCTCATGACTGGTATTAGTGTCCTTTTAAAGAGGCACCTAGGAGTTCCCTGGTGGCCTAGTGGTTAAGGATCCAGCATTTTCACTACTGTGGCATGTATTTGATCCCTGACCTGGGAACTTCCACATGCTGTGGCCAAAAAGAAAAAAAAAAAAGGAGTTCCTTGGTGGGCTAGTGGTTAAGGACTCTGTTCTCATTGCTGTGACTTGGATTTGATCCCTGGCCCAGGAAATTCTGAATCTTGCAGGAACGGCCAAAAAATAAAAATGAAAAATAAAAGCGGCCCCAAAGAGCTCCCTAGCCCTTTCCATCATGTGAGGAGACAGCAAGAGGTAAGGAGTGTACAATCCAGAAGAGGGCCTTTATCAGAAGCTGAACATGTGGCTGCTGGCACCACGATGTGGACCTCTGGTCCTCAAATTGTGAGAAATAAATTTCTATTGTTTATAAGCCACTCAGTTTGTGGTACTTTGCTACAGCAGCCTGAATGGACTAAGACAGGCTCCATGAGGTGATCTTGGCAATCACGCTTGGACTCTTAGCTCCACTGACAAACATGTCAATCTCTTCATATATGCTCTAAATCCAAACAAAACATGGAGCACTGCAGAAGAGCAGGGAACATAAGGTGCAATTACACAAGTAGCAAATGAGAAAGAGATGCTTGTTGCAATTATAATTTGTGAGCCTAAAATGAAACAGTAGATTCTAGAGTGTCACACTATGCCTACCACATGTCATACTACCCCAGAACAATGAACTGTGTAGAAAGAAAATATATACAGAAGCATGAGCAAAAGAAGTTCTCCAAATTTAAAATCAAGACCCATTAGGCTTCCACGGAAATCCTGCTTTCTAGGTGTCCCTTTGGGAAGAGTTGGGTTGCTCCACTTCAGTTGCTGCACTCCAGGTCATACATGGAGTAAAAGAAGGGCAGTAGATAATCCCGTGCTTGGCAATGTGAAAAGCACCACAGACAACAAGAAAGAAAAAAACTATGATTCAGTCTACTGAGAAACACGGGATCTAGTTAAGAGAAGATACTAACATATCGAACACCAATACTGTTTGCTGCTCAAAAATCTAGGGGGGAAGAAAGGAGAAATCAATGAGAACTATAATTTCATAGCTGAAATATATCAACACAAAGAAGATATTTTAAAATCTTTGAAGAATGTCCAGATTTATACTTGGATCAATAATGTTTCTATAAAAATGACCCAGCCTAAATACTGTCTGATAATCTAGAAACTCATTTCTCAAGTTAAATAAAGGCACACTTGGAACCTGATCTTGGTGAAACCAGGATCCTTCTCCATACTTGTCTGGCTTAGTTCTACCATTTAACATTATATATATATGTATATATACACCAATATTCAAAAATCAGCTCACTACACATGGAAAATGTTCACCAGTGTAGGCTATTTAAAACATAGTAATCAACTTTGCATAAAAAAGAGACATTTAAGGAATTTTTAGGTTGTTAATTTTGTTTTCTGTTATCTTCAGAACAGAGCATAATTATATAAGCATACTGCATGTAAGCATGTGTAACATCTTATGGGACCAATGCAGAGAAATGTACTCTAAGAAAAGGGAGTGTGGGTGAAAGCTTCTCTAGAGTTCATGGATGAATAGCATCTTAGGAGCTGAGTAGGACATTGTCAGGAAGGCATGGTAGGAGGTGATTCTGGATAAAAGGAGCAAAGAGCAAGTTCAGATTCAAATTCAGAAGCATCAACAGACAGAAATAGATTAGATAAAGAAGCCTGTAACAACTTTCCAGGGAGAGGGGAGAACCAAAGGAAGAACAACAAAATAATGGGGCCAGGAGGCTGAAAAGGGATACTGGGGCCAAATGAGGAAGGGATTTAGATATCACATAATCTTAATACTTTAAAATTACATATTTCTGGACTACATTTCTAACGTATTTAATTTATTCATAAATTAATTCATGTACTACTAGCAAAAGTATTTTGCGTTCATTATGAAATGCACAGAAACTTAAGGATAACAGTACATATAAACATAAACTCTTATTTTCTTCCCATGTCCTATAGAGTGTTTTATAAACTACATTTTAAGACACTTGGGCTAAACTACTGACTTTACTAACTACTAAAAGTAAGAAAGTCTTCAAGTTAATAATTTCAAAACCAGTCTTCAGTTTCTGGCAGCCATCTCCTGTCACCATTAAATTGGCTTCTAGTAATTTATGTATATAGTAAAGCAATTCATTTAGTGACTTTCATACACATTTTCTAACCACTTCTTGCAAGGTTAAACAAAGAAATTACTCTGTTTAAAGTCAGGCATTGTGAGTATAAGCTACAAGAAAACTGGGAAGGGAATAGTTGGCTGATTCTTGTTTGTTCTAACTTCGAGTCTGCTTCATTTTGTCTTTCCTATCTTTATTCTCCCTTTGATTCTTTAGCTTCCTTTTTTCAGTTACCTTAGTATACATATTTGAGTAAATACTTTTATATCCAGGAATAAATAATAAAATTATTAGGAACCAAGATATTTTTGAGTATTTTCAATCACAACAACAACAGAAACTGCTGACATCATTGCATGGGTTTTTTTTTTCCTTTTTGTCGTTTTAAGGCTGCACCCACAGAATGTGGAGGTTCCCAGGCTAGGGGTCTAATCGGACCTGTAGTCGCCGGCCTACACCACAGCCACAGCAACGCCAGATCCGAGCTGCGTCTGCGACCTACACCACAGCTCACGGCAACGCCAGATCGTTAACCCACTGAGCAAGGCCAGGGACTGAACCCGCAACCTCATGGTTCCAAGTCGGATTCGTTAACTGCTGCGCCACGATGGAAATTCCATCACTGCATGTTTTTAAGAGCACCAAACACTGAGCAGAGCCAAATATATACATATATTCTTTCCTTTAACGTTTCCACAAGCCTGTAGGTTATATATCAAAAGAGGAAGGTTACATAACTTGCCCGAAGTTACACAAGAACCTAAACAAGCTGATACAAAAAAAGAGGTACTTTGTTGTCCTTAACAGGCACTATGCTTGAGGATATAATGATGATGGTTCACATTTTACAGAATCTGATGGCAAAGACAGACATCTGAATAATTATAACATTGCGTAATGAACAGTCACAGGTATATACATGGAATATTATAAGAATGCAGAGATAGGTACATAAACCTCTCAAGACCAAAAATCACGGAGTCCTGCCATGAAATGATGTAAAGTAATTAAATTAAATTTTTGAAATAAAATCCTTAGTCACACTGGCCACATTTTAAGTGCTCAATAGACATGTGTGGCTAGTTAGTATCATTTTGGAAACTGCAGATACAAAATATTTCAACCATTGCAGAAAGTTCAATTAGAACTGTTTTAAACTATATGTTAGATCCTTATATGCTAGAACACTGGAATTTCTGATAGGTAGGTCATGAAAATATTTAACAATTTAAAAGCAGTTAGGAGCTCCCGTCGTGGCTCAGTGGTTAACGAATCCGACTTAGAACTGTGAGGTTGCGGGTTCGATCCCTGGCCTTGCTCAGTGGGTTATGGATCCGGCGTTGCCGTGAGCTGTGGTGTAGGTTGCAAACGCAGCTCGAATCCCGCGTTGCTGTGGCTGTGGCGAAGGCCGGCGACTACAGCTCCTGTTAGACCCCTAGCCTGGGAACCTCCACATGCCGTGGGTGCGGCTCTACATAAAAAAGACAAAATAAAGTAAAATAAAATAAAATAAAAGCAGTTAAATACATGAAATAAATTGCCAAGGAAAAAAAAAAGATGACCTGAGACAAGTTATTCTTTTATCAAAGTTTTACATGAGCAAAGGTACATTTTCTATACAAAGCGATTACATTTTTTGAAGTGCTGAATTACAGAACCAAATTCCAATTTTATTCAAGTTGTGTGGATTGCTTATGGATAAAGGGACTAAGTAATTTTTCACCCAAATCTGAGAGGCTGAAATGAAATAATCAGTAATAGTTATGGTGGAACAACAGGTGTTAACAAGCCTGATATGGGAAACCAAGACCCACAGTTACACTATTTATGAACTCTACCTTATTAGAAAATACCTTAGTATTAAGAGTTTGCATGAGTTAGGAGGCCAGCTATCTCCAGTGACAACTTGAAGCATGCCCTTCAAAAAGAAAAAAAAACAGCTAATTTTCTTGAAATTCACTCCAGCCACCTCAAAGGATCAAGCAAATATCACTCCTCTGTAGGTATAAAGTGTTAAAAAAAAGTTACTTAGACAATTTTCCAGTTCTAATTCTATGGGATACATAGACAGAAATCCAATTCTATAGCATACAGAGATACAAATTTGGCTACCTATTCCTCTTCTCAAATCAAGTAAGTTAATGAGACAGTCATGTTTCATTTAAGTACTTGTATGACATCTGAGTGCACAAGTTATTGCAACAATGATTCTGTTTGGCCAAAGCGGAGGCACTCCCTGAAAGGGTATCTTAATATGTATATATTTGCCTGAAAATTGCACTTGAATTAAAAGTAACTAAAACAGTTCACACTAGTTCATTCATGCAGTTATGGTTTCAAAGCTCTTAAATTTATGATTTAGCAGCATTAATGTCATAAGTCTGATTAAATAATTTAAAAACTCAAAAAAAATTTTTTTTTAGGAGTTCGCTTCGTGGCTCAGCAGGTAACAAACCTGACTAGCCTGCATGAGGGCACGGGTTCGATCCTTGGTCTCACTCAGTGGGTTAAGGATCCGGTGTTGCCACGAGCTATGGTG
This sequence comes from Catagonus wagneri, assembly GCA_004024745.2. Classification (NCBI taxonomy): domain Eukaryota; kingdom Metazoa; phylum Chordata; class Mammalia; order Artiodactyla; family Tayassuidae; genus Catagonus; species Catagonus wagneri. The sequence goes on from PVHT020004020.1 coordinate 48,037,502, forward strand.
TAGGACACAGACGTGGCTCAGATCCTGCGTTACTGTGGCTATGACGTAGGCTGGCAGCTGTAGCTCTAATTCAGCTCCTAGCCTGGGAACCTCCATATGCTGCAGGTGCAGCCCTAAAAGAGCCAAAAAAAAAAAATTAAAAGCGGTAACATTGTCAAAAGATGACTTTAAGACTGACAGAAGTAAAATGAATGGTCTAGTTGGTGGCAGGGGATGGGGGAAATGTAATGAACAGGGCTAGGAGTAGAAACATCAGAGACAAGAGAAAAATCTTAAAATCAAATAAAAAAATGATTAAGCGGATATCTTTAAATGTAAAGATAACATATCAGTTTTCAATTTAAAAAATTTTTCCAAAGTTCCTAAGATAAAAAATTATCACTAAGAGTTGGTTGGAGGAGCATGGGAGATGCTATTACAACATTTCTAGAAAAAAACAGTAGAGAACACTAGGTCAATGCGACACGGCAAAACTGAGTGGAAGGCACAAACATTTGTGAGGAAGAATCTATAGATATCATTAACTGATTAGATCTTAAGTGTGTACACATGTTCCAAGTATGTCAGCAACCATCACATAAGACAGGCTGACCCAATATTACCATCTTCAACTGTAAAGCGCTAAGAGTTCAGACGAAAGAGCCCAATCATACAGTAAGTGAAGGAAAGATTCAAGACAAATGGCTCATCTAAATACTATTTTGACTTGGCTTAATTACTCATCCTATTTACTAAATATTGCTCCTAATCACCTTTATCCTACTTCTAAATATCAAGAACACCCTCCTCAAAGATAAAAGTTCTAAAATTACTGAGAATATCTGAAGACATCTGAAGTGCGAGCTCTGAGTGCAATATCCAAAGGAGTTTCAAAAGTGTTACTCCTGTTATAGAAATTTTATTTTTTTAACATTGAAAGGTTTGCTTGGGTTTTTTTCCACATTAAGATTGTGGTTCCCATCTTTATACAAAGCAATGTGTATGGCAAAATTCTGAAAATATTTCATAAGATAAATTCTTTTTTTCCCAACTGTTCTAAACATTCACTTAGAAAATAACTTTGAAAGACACGCACAATCATTGTTCACAAAATCTTCATGTGCAGGTTTGCAACAATAATAATAAAGATAAAGAAAAAAACAGTAATAAAATATTCTGTGTAATTTAAAGAATTTCTGACCTTTGGCAAGCTACCTAGAAAAAGTTGATGATGATTTGCAAATGAAAAAAAGTAATGTCTAATTTTCCACTGCAATCTAAAGAAATGATTCTTCCTCATCTACCTCTCTGAACTGCTTAGAGAAAAAAAAAAAAGGTCTTTACAGCAATTATAAAACCAATTATATACTGCTGGCTTTCACAAATACTAATTAAGACTTTTGCTACTAGAACTTATACCCATCCTTCTCTATTTTAAAGTTGAAGCAGAAGGAATACTCCCAAATGTATTCTATTAAGCCACTCTTATGCTGATACCAACATCAGACAAAGACACCACAAAAGAAGAAAACTACAGGCCAGTGTCTTTGATGAATTCAGATGCAAAGTCATCGACAAAATATCAGCAAATCAAATTCAACACAGCTTATAAAGGATCATATACCATGATCAAGTTGGATTCATTCCAGGGTTTCAAGGAGAATTCAACACACACAAATCAATCACACATTAACAAAAAGAGACAAAAATGACGTGATGATCTCAACTGACACAGAAAAAGCATTTGACAAAATTCACAATTCATTCATTTAAAAAACCCACCAAAATGGGTATAGAGGGAACATTTCTCAACATAAGAAAGCCATTTCTGACAAACTCAAAGCCAACATCATACTCTATGGTGAAAAGCTGAAAGCCTTTCCACTAAATTCATGAAGAAGACAAGGATGCCCATTCATCACTTCTGTTCAACATATTATTGGAAGTCTTAGCCACAGCACAAGAAAAAGAAATAAAGGGTATTCAAATTGGAAGGGAAGAGATTAAGGCTCATTACTGGCAAATGACATGACACATCATATAAAGAACCCTAGAGAGGCGTTCCAACTGTGGTTCAGTGGGTTACAAACTGACACAGCATCCACGAGGATGCAGGTTCAATCCCTGGCCTCACTCAGTGGGTTAAGGATCTGGCATTGCCTTGGGCTGTGGTATACATTGCAGACATGGCTCAGATCCCGCAATGCCATGGCTGTGGCCAGAAGATGAAGCTCTGATTCAACCCCTAGCCTGGGAACTTTCATATAATGCAGATGTGGCCTTTTTTTTTTTTTTTTAAGAACCCTGAAAGCTACATTCAAAAACTATTAGAACTAAACGAATTCAGTAAGGTAGCAGATACAAGAAGATTAATATCCAGAAAACTGTTGTATTTCTTTACACTAATAATGAAATATGAGAAAGAGAAAGTAAATAAAAGTTCTGTTTAAAATCGTGTCAGGAATTTTCCTGTGGTGCAGCAGATTAAAGAACTGGCATTACTGCACTGGCTCGGGTTGCTGCTGTGGCTCAGGTTCAGTCCTTGGCCAGTGAAATTCCACATGTGGTGGGCAAAGTAAAAAAAAAAAAAAAAAAAAATTGTGTCAGAAAATGTAAAGTATCTAGAAATAAACTTAACCAAGGAGCTAAATAACCTATATGCTGAAAACTGTAAAACACTAATAAAGGAAACTGAAGATGATACAAAGAAATGGAAAGATATGCACTGCTACTGGATGATAGTAACTAATACTGTTAAAATGGTCATATTGCCAAAGCAATTCACAGATTTAATGCAATCCCTATCAAAACACCTATGACAGTTTTCACAAAACCATACCAAATAAACCTAAAATTTATGTGGAACCACAAATGATCCAGAATGTCAAAGCAACCCTGAGGAAAAAGAACAAAACTGGAGGCATAGCCTTTCCAGACTTCAGGCTATATTACAAAGCTGTAGTAATCAAAACTTCATGGTACCGGCATTAAAAAAAGATATACAGATTAAGGAACAGAATCAAGAACCCCAAAATTAACCCACACACCTATAGTCAATTAATCTATGAAAAGGGTGGCAAGAACATACAAAGGAGAAAACACAGTCTCCTTAACAAGGAAAGTTGGACACCTACATGTACATAAATTAGAACACTACCTCACATCACAGACAAAAATGAACTCAAAATGGATTAAAGACCTGATTAAAAATGGTATCATAAAATTTCTACAAGAGAACACAGGCAGAACATTCTCTAACAATCATAGCAATATTCTGGTAGATCTCCCAAAGCAGAAGAAATAAAAACAAAAATAAACAAATAGATCCTAATCAAACTTAAAAGCTTTTGCACAACAATGGAAGCAATCAACGAAACAAAAAAGACAATCTATGGAATGGGAGAAAGTATTTCCAAATGATGTGACTGCCATGGGGTTAATATCAAATATACAGAAACAACTCATACAACTCAATTATCAAAAACAAAACTAAACAAAAAATCAAAAAATGGGCATAAGACATAAATAGACATTTTTCCAAAAAGGAGATACAGATGGCCAAGAGGCACATGAAAATATGCTCAAACATTCCAATTATTAAAGACATTCAAATCAAAACTACAATGATATAGCACCTCACACCTGCCAGAACGACTACTATCAAAAAGTACACATATAATAAATGCTGGAGAGGGTATAGAGAAAAGGGAACCCCATATGCTGTTAGTGGTAATGTAAATTGATACAGCCACTATGGAGAATAGTATAGAGGTTCCATAAAAAACTAAAAATATAATGACCATATGATGTAGCAATCCCAATTCCAGGCATACATCTGGAAAAGACAAAAACTCTAATTTGAAAAAATACATGTACCCTAATGTTCAAAGCAACATTATTTACAATAGCCAAGACACAGAAACAACCCACGTGCCCATAAACAGACAAGTGGCTTAAGATGTGATATGTGAGCCACTAGAAAAAGAACAACAAACAAAACCTAAAGTTCGAAGAAGGAAAGAAACCATAAAGATCAGAGCGGAAATAAATAAGATAGAGACGAAGAACACAATAAAAAAAGACAAAAGGCAGAACACTCTTTGACATAAATTGCAGCAGTACCTTTTTGGATCCATCCCCCCGAGCAATGAAAATGAGAACAGAAATAAACAAATGGGACCTAATTAAACTTAAAAGCATTTGCAAAGCAAAGGAAACCATTAACAAAATGAAAAGACAACCCACAAAGTGGGAGAAAATCTCTGCAAACGAATCGACCAACAAGGGATTAATTTCCAAAATATACAAATATTTCATACAGCTTTACATAAAAAAAGAACCCAATCAAAAAATGGTTAGAAGATCTAAATAGATATTTCTCCAAAGACTACATACAAACAACCATAAAACACATGAAAGGATGCTCAACATAACTAATTATTAGAGAAGTGCAAATCAAAACTATAATGATATATATCACCTCACATCAGGCACAAGAGCCATCATCAAAAAGTCCACAAACAGTAAATGCTGGAGAGGAGTTCCCTTCATGGTTCAATGGTTAATGAACCTGACCAGGATCCATGAAGATGCAGGTTCCATCCCTGGCCTCGCTCGGAGCATTAAAGATCCAGAGTTGCTGTGATCTGTGGTATAGGTTGCAGATAAGGCTCAGATCCTGTGTTCCTTGGCTGCAGCTCCAATTCGACCCCTAGCCTGGGAATCTCCATATGCTGCGTGTGCAGCCCTAAAAAAATACATACATACATACATACAAACATAAATAAATGATAGAGAGGGTAGAGAAAAAGGGACTCTCCTACACTGCTGGTAGACATGCAGACCAGTGTAATCACTGTGGAGAGCAGTCTAAAGTTCCTTGAAAACCTAAATATAGAAATACTATATGATCTAGCAATTCCATTCCTGGACATACACCCAGAGAAAACCAGCATTCAAAAGGAATACATACACTCTAATGTTCACTGCTGTATTATTTACAATAACCAAGACATGGAACCAACCTAAATGGTCATCAACAGAGAACTGGATAAAGAAGATTCAGTACATATATGCAATGGAATATTACCCAGCCATAAAAAAAGAACAAAATGATGGCATTTGTGGCAACATGGATGGGCCCAGAGATTATCATACTAATTGAAGACAGAGAAAGATGAATATCATCTATCAGTATTACGTGGAAACTAATCAAAATGATACAAAAAAACTTATTCACAGAGTTCTTGTTACTGGCTCAGCAGGTTAAGAACCTGACATAGTGCGCATGAGGATGCAGACTGATCCCTGGCCTTGCTCAATGGATTAAGGACCCAGTGTTGCCACAAGCTGCTGTGTAGGCCTCCAGATGCATCTTCAACTTGGGACCCCTAGCCCAGGAACTTCCAGATACAGCCATAAAAACAAACAAAAAAAAATTATTAGCAAATAGAAACAGACTCAACTTAGTTACCACAGAGGAAATGTTTGGAGGAGGGATGGACTGGGAGGTTGGGATTGGCATATACATGCTACTGTAAACAAAACTGGCTGGTAATAAGAATTTACTACATAGAATTTACTACATAGCTCAGAGATATGTATTTAAGACTCTATGAGAACCTTTTTGGGGAAAGAATCTGAAAAAGAATGGATGTCTATATATAGGTATGGCTGATTTACTTTGCTGTACACCTGAATCTAACATTGTAAGTAACTTATACCCCAATAAAATTTATTTTAAAAAATGTGGTATTTATACACACACATATACACAATGGAGTATTACTCAGCCATAAAAAGGAATGAAATATTGCCATTTTCAGCAACATAGATGGATCTAGAGAACATTATGCTAAGTGAATTAAGTCATATAAAAAAAGAAAAATATGTATCACTTAGATGTGGAACCTAAAAATAATGCAAATGAAATCTATATGTAAAACAAAAACACTCAAAGACATAGAAAACACTTATCATTACCAAAGGGGCGGGGGAGGGACAAATTGTAAGTATGAATAACACATAAACTTACTATATCTAAAATAGATAAGTAACAAGGATTTACCATATAGTACAGGGAATTACAGTCAATATTTTATAATAGCCTATAATGGAATATAATTTGGAAAAAAAAACTTAATCACTTTATTGTGCACCTGAAACCAACACAGTATAAAAAATAAAAGATTTTTGCAATACAGCATCCTTAACAAGATCAACTATCAATATATAGGAATTTGGCCAGATGTATTGGTTTCCCTTAAAAGGAAACTAAAACCTGTTAATGCTGCATTTTGTAAGTTGTCTGAACTAAATCCCTTTTAGGAAAAACAAAAAATCTTACTAAGAAAATAGCACATGCAAGTAACATGACCAAATTATCAGTTTCTAATGTAAGAATAATGGATAATAAGTCAGTTTTATCTAAGGTGAACCAACTTAGTCCTCCCTTTCCCATGAACTGCCAAATCCCTGACAATACTTGGATAACCATCTAAAACTAGCTAAATAAGCCTCTACATACGAAAATACTCCATTTTAAGTCATTGAATGGACAGAATACTAAGCAGTGTGCCTGTTTTCTGGTGCAATCAGTAAACCAGCATATGCTGAAGAGGACAACTTTTAACACACATGAGGGTTAAAAGTACATGACTCATGGGTCACAGCTACTGAGAGAAAAATACAAAATCTACTTAAGAGTTTATGACTCTAAAAAGATTTGTAAAAAGAATACACCATACCTGTTGAGACTAGAAAGAACAGCTAATTAAAACATACAAACTATGCAGTCTACCTCCTAACAAGAAGAACCAAATAGTACAAAGATAATTTATTTAAGCAATTCTACTTCTCAGAAATCTTTCTGAAGAAACCAAGAAATTATTAAATAATAAGAAGAGGAAATGAACTTAACACCATGAAAAATTTATGGGCTATTTCATTTGTTTATGTTTGTTGTCAGAAATGCAACATGCTCAATCAATGAAATTAGGCAAAGGTGATTAAATTCTTAGAGCTACTTAAATTTAACACATACTCCAATAACAAACAATTCCCTAAATATTCCTTATTCCTAACGTGAATTGAATGAATTTGTGTTTCTGAGTAAGCATACCTCTGGGAATTTGCGGCCATCAATCTCTAGACTTTTATTATTTGGGGGGATCATGACTCCCCTGAAAACTTGTAATATATATGTCAATTTTTCTTTCTTAGACTATCTGTACTTGGTTCAACTACGTTTCAGTCTAAAAAACAGCATCTACCATTACAAAATTTAAGACTTCCGACAAAAGACCCAGAATTGCCAAAGCAATCCTGAGGAACAAAAACCAAGCAGGAGGCATAACTCTCCCAGACTTCAGGCAATATTACAGGGCCACAGTAATCAAGACAGCATGGTGCTGGTACCAAAACGGACATATGGACCAATGGAACAGAATAGAGCCCCCAGAAATAAACCCAGACACCTACGCCCAATTGATCTTTGAAAAAGGTGGCAAGAACTTCAAATGGGAAAAAGAAAGTCTTTTCAGTAAGCTTTGCTGGGAAACTTGGACAGCGGCATGTAAATCAATGAAACTAGAGCACACTCTCACACCATGCACAAAAATAAACTCTAAATGGTTTAAAGATTTAAATATAAGACAAGACAATATGAAACTCCTGGAAGAAAACATTGGCAAGACACTCTCGGACATCAACCTTACTAATGTTTTCTCAGGTCAGTCTCCCAAAACAACAGAAATCAGAGCAAAGATCAACCAATGGGACCTAATCAAGCTAACAAGCTTTTGCACAGCAAAGGAAACCAAAAAGAAAACTAAAAGACAACTTACAGAATGGGAGAAAATTTTTTCAAATGACACAACTGACAAGGGCTTAATCTCTAAAATATATGAACAACTGATGCAGCTCAACTGCAAAAAAGCCAACAACCCCATTGAAAAATGGGCAATGGACCTGAATAGACATTTCTCCAAAGAAGATAAACAGATGGCCAACAAGCACATGAAAAAATGCTCAACATCTCTGATAATTAGAGAAATGCAAATCAAAACTACCATGACATACCACCTCACACCAGTCAGAATGGCCATCATTAACAAGTATACAAACAACAAATGCTGGAGGGGGTGTGGAGAAAAGGGAACCCTCCTGCACTGTTGGTGGGAATGTAGGCTGGTGCAGCCACTATGGAAGACAGTGTGGAGGTACCTTAGAAAACTCTACATAGAATTACCATATGACCCAGCAATCCCACTCTTGGGCATATATCCAGACAAAAATTTCCTGGAGAAAGACACTTGC
>PVHT020004020.1:48046796-48058532 GCA_004024745.2 Catagonus wagneri
AGAAAATTCAGAAGTATACCTAAAAAGATACTTTAAGAAAACTCATTTACATCATTAAAAAAAAAAACAAAAGACCCCCACTGGTAACCCAAATCAATATAGAAGCATTAAAAAAAAAAAACAAAACATAAGACATATTTACGTGCCCCAAACTTTTATGTGTAGACCTCCATGTTGATATTACCAGAAGTACATGTAAATTAAACATACACTAAATGAACAGTGATGAAGATCCCTGAAATGTTTCTAAATATACTCACAGAAAGATAGCTGTTAATGTCCACATCATCAGTAATAGTCTGGCGTTCTCCTTTATAATTAATTTTCCGAAACCTTCGTCGAGACTGTCTGGCAGGAATTTCTCTTTGTAAAATGCTATCTTCATTATCCTTGGAATTCTCTACCTGAAACACATGTTCATATTCCTGATTAAACATCCAATTTCTCCATACTACTGATAGTTTATGGAGTCTTAACAGGCTCATAAGGAGGCTTCATTTACTTCTTGCAAGAAACTGTCTCAAGAAAACAGTCTGTATGGGACAATACTCATGAGTTCAAAAAGATTAAAAGTGATGTTATTATAAAGATCTGGAGACCACAGTTTCCTTCCAGGAAATAGACTCTCTTGCTCACATAAACATATATCCTCTAAGTAAAGTCACTTACAAGAAATGAAGGCTGTTAACTACACCTACACATTCAATAAGTACAATTTCTGAGTTAGTCTAACTAGAAACTGCCTGATTAAGCACATATTTTATTTAGCAAACAATCATGGCTATGATTTCAGTGAGTTGCTCAAAAGTGAAACAAAAATGCTTTATGCATTATTCTTTGGTGTCCATCTTAATGTGCAAAAATAGACGAGAATAAATAAGGCTGGCACCTTCTAAGAAGGGAAAATTAACACTTATAAAGGGCTTAAAATAGGCCAGAATGTATACATGCTTTACTATTTAGTTTACACAACAGCCTTGTAATTGGTTATTACTATTTCTAGTTTATACATGAACAAAGTAAAATACAAAGAGGTCGGTGACTTTCCAGTCTTACAACAATGATACTTTATCCATACACAACTACTTTGCCAGGGGATGGGGGGGGGAGAGAGGGTAAAGAAATAGGTGAGGGAGAATAAAGGGTACAAATTTCCACCTGCAAAATAAATGAATCACGGATATGAAATGTACAGTGTGGGGCATACAGTCAATAACTATGCAGTCTCTTTGTAAGGTGACAGATGGTAACTAGACTTATTGTGGTGATCATTTTGAAATGTATAGATATACCAAATCACTATTTTGGGTAAGAGGAACTAACATAGCATTATAGGTCAATTCTACTTCAAAAACAAACTCACAGAAAAAAGAGATTAGATTTGTGGTTCCAAAAGGCAGGAGCTGGAAGGAGTGAGAATCGAATAAAGGCAGTCCTAAGGTACAAACTTGTAGTTTTTAGATAAATGAGTACCAGGAATGTAATGGCAGCATGATATAACACTATTGTATGTTATATAAGAAAATTTTTTCTATTTCTTTAATTTTATATTTATATGAGATGATGGATATTCACTGAACTTACTGTGATTAATCACTTCATGATATATTTCAGTCAAATCCTTACACCTTAAATTTATACAGTGCTGCATGTAAATTATCTCACTACAACTAAGAAAAAAAGACTATCCTGCTGATCTAATTGTAGACTAGACCATAAATTTTTTAAAAATACTTTTATGAAGGAATACTGACATGTTCTAAAGTACGCTTTATAATTAATTTCACATCCAAGAAATAACAATAATAATTTCAGCTTTTCTTCCACAACTGCTTCTCCTGTTAATGACATATCTCTTGTTAACATTAAAAAAAAAAAACTCCTAGTCGTCCAGGCATGAAATTTCAACATTTCCAAGGCTTGTCTTCCAAATCTTATCTTTAATCGTTTTTTAGAAATCCCTCTTACAATGCCCTTTTTTTCCTTTCCATAACCACCGTTCCTTATTCAAGTCTTAATTACTTCAGTCCTGAACCTGCTGCTTCAGGCATGTTCTTCTCTAATTCCATCCTGTACGGTCAGATAAACCACCTAGACAAGTCATCATTATGTCAGGTCTCCTGTTCAAAATGCTACTATGGACTGCCACTGGTTACCAAATAAATATTAAACTATTACATTTGATATCGAAAGTGCACACATTCCAATCTCCAAAATATTTTTATCACTTTATCTTATACACAGAAGCCTGGAAAAACTGCTCCCTTATCCTCCATCCCCCAAAAAAACTCTCTCACCTAAAAGCTCTAATGAGATATGAAAAACTTTCTAATGATTTCTCACAGTTGCTGTCTAAACTGTCCTATTTCAGGGGTGAGAATTTAAGAGTAAGTAGCAGCCAAGTCAGCATGACATGGCTCCTTACACACAAATAACTTAGATTCAGCCAAGTAACTTTACTCATTTCCTCAATTTATTATCCTATCCATTCTATATTCACATGCTAAAACACTACCCACCATTTAAGACACATATCAATTGCCATCTCTCCAACAACTACAAGAGACGTTCCTTGTGACTGGTTTACTGTATGAACACAACCTAGACTTATCTCATAAATAGGACTGCCGTCAGGTCTCTGCATACATTTGTGTTACTTCTGCCTAAAAGCTCATTCCTCCTTTGCTAACATCTTGCCACCCTACACATACCCTGTGACCCAGTTCAAACAAGCCCACCTTTACCCCAGGAAGGTGCTATTCCTTCTATAGGACTAAACATAATGGCCATAATTATTAGGTAAGTCAGCCTCACTACAAGCTCCCTAGTACAGTAACAGAACTGCATTTACATTCATCGTTGTTCATGTATTCAAAAAGTTTGCCAAAATGGGCATTAAATCTTTCTTTCACCCTAAATATGTTAAGCCCTTGGAAATAAACATAAGGTATCAAGATACACACAGGCAGGCAGAGTAAGTTACTGAATATTACATTCTAAAAGGTAAAATACAGAAGAGACAGGGGCTTGATTTCCAACTCAATAACTACAGAATTTTGTGTGGGTAAGCAAATACACATCACTTCCTCAGGATTCAATTTTCTCTTCTAAAAAATGACAGAAGAACCATCATATTTATGAAATCACTGTACTAGGCCATGTATCAGAAATTGTAAGTTATGTCCATTAACGTTCACCACAAAGCTACTCTTTCCGTATTAACAGATGGTACAGAATCCCAAAAAACTCACGTCACCCAAGTGAGTGAGCAGTGATTTAAAACCCAAGTAGGACTAAAAAGTTCATCTCCTTCATACTGCCCTACCCAACAGGGTGAACCAGATTATCTACTTTCGGTAAAATTCCAGTATCATAGTTCTTAGATATTTTAGTGTCTACCACTTACTGAGCAAAAGCAGAGACTTAAACAATAAAGGATTTCAAAATAGACATTGTAGTAAATGAGATTTATAAAAGGAGTTGTCAAGCCTCAAAAATTTGGGAAAAAATACCAAATGATAATAAAAGTCAAACAATAGATAAAGGATTAAGTGTCCTTAACAAAGCTCCCTCTGAATAAAACTGAAATGTGAGATTAAAAAAAAAAAAACCTTGTAAACACATACTGAAGTGGTACAAAAGGTAAGGAATCCAAATGCAAAGACTGAAGTGAAAAGAATACCAGGAAGTAGTACAGCAACAAGGCCCCTAATCTACCAGATCATTTCTCAGCTTCCACTCTGATGGCTGTAGGGAATGAGAGATAAATAAAACAGAGAATCCACTTAAGATCAAGAATCCATAGGAGACTTACTCATCCCAAAGGGCTAGGCCCTCACTGCAAGGTTTAAGCACATCCTGCAGAAGGGAGAGTGAGAAAAATTGCTTAGCACTGAGAGGAGGACTGCTGGGGGTAGGGGTGGGAGGTATTCAAAACATCAGCCATCGTCCATGCAGGTCTGCAGTTTTAATTCATAATATCTTAAGTGCATAAGTAAATTTAAAGATTGCAGGACTAAAACCAATAATACATGTAATTGGCAAAAGCAAATCTAAAACCTCTCTGCAAGAATGCAACTTTAACCCAAACCTCACATAATTCCCACACCTAAAGTTCAAGACATATGAACTCATGCACAAGAAAAAAAAAAAAAAAAACCCAAACCCCAAATCCCCAAATACAACAAAACCCAATCATGAGGGGAAATAAGACATAATGAGCAATAACGGCTAGAAAAGGGTAGCAGAATCACACATGCAAATATACCAATATATTGGAAGTATCAGAAAGTAAAGTGCTATAGTAAAAAAAATTAAACAAAAAGAAACTTGAAGAAAGTGAGCCAGAGATTATATGGGGCAACCAAATAAGTAAGGAATGACCAGGACAAAAACTGATTTCCTCTCAAAGTGCTCTCCCTGCCCACTGTGAGACTAGCAAAGAGAGAGTAACAAGAAACAGCCTCTACATTTCTAAGAGGGATAAGAACATGGAGATACACCATGTCTGAAACATAAGAGCACAAAGGAGGCCTAAAACTAAGAGTGGAACAGAAACACCTAGAAAAATCTTCCAGGAGTTCCCAATGGGTTTCAGTGGGTTAAAAATCTAACATCCACAAGGATGCAGGTTCAATCCCTGGCCTTGCTCAGTGGATTAAGGATCTGGCATTGCCATGAGCTGTGGTGTAGGTGGCAGATGCGGTTTGGATCTCACATTGCTGTGGCTGTAGTGTAGGCTGGCAGGTGCAGCTGTGATTTGACCCCTAGTCTGGGAACTTCCATATGCGGCAGGTGTGGCCCTAAAAACAGCAAAATAAAATAAAATCTTCCAAAAAGCCCACTTCCACCCTTAAGCACAAAGTAACACTAGAGGAATCTGAAACACTGGTGCACTGAAGGTAACTGTAACAAAAAATCCAAACCCAGCTCAACTCCAGAAGAGGTGTGTTCAACTCCAGGCCTAAATACAATCTATGCTCTGTCTTTACTGCCCTACACAATACCTAGTAACAAATACAAATAATGACTCAAGTAAAAATACAAAGGGTTTAGGAGTCCGTCGTGGCGCAGTGGAAACGAATCCGACTAGGAACCACGAGGTTGCAGTTTTGACTCCTGGCCTTGCTCACTGGGTTAAGGATCTGGCGTTGCCGTGAGCTGTGGTTTAAGTTGCAGACGTGGCTTGAATCTGGCGTTGCTGTGGCTCTGGCATAGGCCAGCAGCAACAGCTCCGATTAGACCCCTAGCCTGGGAACTTCGATATGCCACGGGTGCGGCCCTAAAATGACAAAAGACATACAGACAAACAAATAAAAATTAAAAAATAAAAAGGGTTTAAAAAAAATCCAATCTACTGCCAAGACACAAAGCAATCAAAAGGACAATCCCTGAAAATTAGGAGATAACCCAGATGGTAGAAATACTAGACAGGAAATACAGAAATAACTATAATTAATATGGTAAAAGTTCAGCAAAAAAGATATACTACATGAAGAGACAGATGTAGAGTTTCATCAGACATAAGTATTAAGAGTAAAATGAAAATGTCAAAAACAAAAATCACAGTACTAATGATGAAGAATGGTTTGATAAGTTCATCAGCAGACCTGATGCAACTGAACTTAAACACGGGTCAACAGAAAGTACCCAAAGTCAGAGGGGCAAGATGGGGAGGGAAGGAAGAAGGACGGAAAGGCGGAGGAGGGGGGACAAGAGATAGGGACAGCCAGGAAAAAAGAAAGAATTGAACAGTAGATTAAGATGTAACTAAAAAGTGAATTAGTGAATTGGGAAGACAGAGTCAAAGAAATAACCTAGCATGCAACACAAAGTCAGGATAAGGTGAAGAAAAGCGAGAAATTGTAAATACAAACAGCAAGCTGAAAATATTTAACATGTATCTGAACAAAGTTCAACAAGGTGATAACAGAGGAATGAAGAAAATGTCCAAAGAGAAAATGATTGAGATTTTTCTACAAAAAAAAAAAAAAGCCCAAAGAGCCCAAAAATCCAAAGTAGGATAGTTAAAAACCATAATACAACTGCAAATCCACACAGGAATGATACATTGAAGACTTAATGAAGCCAGAAGGAAAATGTGGATTAGCTACAAAGGAAGGGGAATTAAATTATTTCTCAAAAGGGGAGTTCCCATCGTGGCGCAGTGGAAATGAATCCGACTAGGAACCATGAGGTTGCAGGTTCAATCCCTGGCCTCGCTCAGTGGGTTAAGGATCCAGTGTTGCCGTGAGCTGTGGTGTAGGCCGCAGACTCGGCTCTGACGTTGCTGTGGCTGTGGCATAGGCCACTGGCTGCAGCTCTGATAAGACCCCCGAGCCTGGGAACCTCCATATGCCGTGGGTGCAGCCATAAAAGGACAAAAAGACCAAAAAAAAAAAAAAAACTCAAAAAACAATGGATGCCAGAAAACAGAATTTACTGACTGATGAGAACATTTTCTTTCTCCTAAAAGTGTATTCACAGCAAAACAATCCTCAAGAATAATGGAAATTAAAATTATTTTCAGGCAGAAAAAGAAAAAATAACCCAGCTGAGATGTTCGCCAACAAAAGCCCTTTATTAAAGAAAATTTTAAAGGTTCTGCCTCAGATGTAACACAAATGGTCCCTTGAGTAAGGTCTCAAATACAAGAACAAATTAAAAGCAAAGAAATGCTAGATACACAGTTAAATCAGAGGACGTAATGACTTTATAAAACAATAAGACAAAATTTGTGGAATAAGTAAGCAGAACTAAAAAACTGGACAAAAGCAATTACTTTTGGATATAACCACCACCATTAAATTTTTATAAGCTTTGCTACTTATTAACTTGGGGTATTTTTAAGTAGACATATTAAATATAGCTGAAATTAGCAGGAAAAGAACAGACCAAACACAATATTTAAGTGAGTATTCGGGGATGGAGTACAGAGCAGGGAAAAAAAAGAACTTACTACATTATACAAAGAACAAAGTAACAAGAGGGGGGGAAAGAGCAGAATATGTACAGAGCACATAATCTGGTAAAAGTAAATCTGAACCTATTACCAATCACAATGAACGCAAATAAAAAAGTTTTTCAGGTTAATAAAAAAATCTTACACCAAATGCAGAAAAGGAGCCACAGCCTCCTAGTACTAAGCACAGAATCTGGATTAAAAGATGACACTAGAGTACTAAATTACAAGCTAACTTCTCCCTAAGAAGTAATGAATACAAGAATACTAAACCCAAAGCCTAGAAGTACAAGGAAAAAAATATCAAATAGACTGAGAATATAACAGTAATTGATATTACAAAAATCTATTAATACAAATCATATTAGGAGATCAAAGCACAGATCACTCTAACAAATGCAGAAAAACAGATTCTGATCAATTCCTTCTTTTTTTTTTGTCTTTTGAGTGCTGCACCTGCAGCATATGGAAGCTTCCAGACTGCAGCTGGTGGCCTACGCCACAGTCACAACCACAGAAACACCAGCTCCAAGCCACATATGCAACCTACAGTGCAGCTCACAGCAACACCAGACTCTTTGCTCCTTTGCTCAGTAACACTGAGCAAGGCCAGGGATTGAACCCGCATCTTCATGGATACTAGTTAGATTCTTAACCTGCTGAGCCACAATGGGAACTCCAACTCTGATAAATTTCAGTATTCCTTCCTGATTAAAAAAATTTAGCAATATTTTGAAATACTCAAGATACCCTTAGAAGTCATGAACTTTAGATAGACTCCCAATAGTTTCATTGATATATTTTTTTTCCCATTATAGCAGGTTTAGAGATTTCTGCCAATTTTCCAACTGCACCGCGTGGTGACCTGGTTACACATACATATATGGATTCATCATATGTGATTAGACAAAGTTCCCAGTGCTATACAGCTGGATCTCCTTGCTTTTCCATCCCAGAGGCAACAGTCTACAACTGTTAACCCCAGACTCCCATACCATCCCATTCCCTCCCCCACTCCCTTGGCAACCACAAGTCTGTTCTCCAAGTTCGTGATTTTCTTTTCTGTAGAAAGGTTCATTTGTGCAGTATATTAGATTCTAGATATAAGTGATATCATATGGTATCTGTCTTTCTCCTTCTGACTTGCTTCACTCACTATGAGGGTCTCTAATTCCATCCATGTCGCTGCAAATGACATTATTCTTTCTCATGGCTGAATAGTATTCCATCGTGCACTATACCACATTTTCCTAATCCAATCATCTGTTGATGGATATTTGAGTTGTTTCCATGTCTTGCCTATTGTGAATAGTACTGCAGTGAACACGTGTCTTTTTCAAGGAAATTTCTGTCCGGATATATGCCCAAGAGTGGGATTGCTGGGTCATATGGTAGTTCTATGTATAGTGTTCTAAGGTACCCCCATACTGTTTTCCATAGTGGTTGTACCAGCTTACATTCCCACCAACAGTGCAGGAGAGTTCCCTTTTCTCCACACCTCCTCCAGCATTTGCTATTTGTGGACTTGTTAATGATGGCCATTCTGACTGGTATGAGGTGGTATCTCATGGTAGCTTTGATTTGCATTTCTCTAATCATCAGTGATGTTGAGCATTTTTTCATGTGTTTGTTGACCACCTGTATATCTTCTTTGGAGAAATGTCTATTCAGGTCCTTTGCCCATTTTTTAATGATATTTGTTTGCTTTCTGACACAAGAAACCACAGTCTAATACATTTCCTGCTGCACATGTGATGTAAGCCGTTGCTTCATGGATGCTTATATCCTTTTAGTTGGGAAATAGTATTAACTCATAATCTGGGCTCATATAACTACTAAGAAATGGCTGCAACTACTTGATTGTTGCCTCTTCAAGGCTTTTGCAATGAACAGCTCCAGGAAACACTTTTTTAAAATAAACCAACTTGGGAAATACTTTCATGACAAATGCTAACATTTCCTATTTAAATTTGAGACTGGAGTTTTACTTATCTTGTACTTTGTAAAACTTTTCCTTCTTTTTTTTGGTGGGGGGACTGCACCTGTGGCATGTGGAAGTTCCCAGGCCAGGAATCGAACCCATGCCACAGCTGCAATCTGTGCCACAGGTGAGGCAATGCTGGATCCTTAACTGGCTACCCCACAAGGGAATTTCCCAACTCTTTCCTTTTATAGTTGGGAAAAAAGGTTCCTAATTACAATAACATAAACATATGCTATTAAGCATATTAATTATAAGTTATAAATGCAAATTACATCCAATTAAATATATCTTAGTAACAAAGAATCTTAGTAATATACACTTGTTGTCTATACAAATGTATGTTATTTATATGTATATAATAATTTTAAAAGTACTGATATTACTACCAACCAGGTACTACATAATCTTTGTTCCTAATGACTTATGTAAGATTTACGCATTTATGAATATATTGATTACTAGGTTATATATATGTAATTATATATAATGGATCTATATACACACAAACATATAAAACTTTAAAAATACTGCCATTACTGGGAGTTTTCGTAGCTCAGCAGAAACAAACACAACTAGTATCCACAAGGATATGGGTTCATTCCCTGGCCTCGCTCAATGGATTAAAGGATCCAGCATTGCTGCAAGATGCAGTCTAAGTCACAGACGCAGCTTGGATCCAGTGTTGCTGTGGCTATGGCACAGGCTGGCAGAAGTAGCTCCCATTCGACCCCTAGCCTGGGAACTTCCATATGCTGTGGGTGCAGCCCTAAAAAAAAAAAAAAAAAAACCCAGACAAACGAAACTAACAAATAGAAAACCAATGAACTAAAAAAATTCTGTAAAGCAATACAGGCTTTAAAAGTTCAATAATCTTGTCATAGGAAAGTTTTTCTAATAAGCATGACCCTAAACCAAAAAATCCTAAGAGGAAGAAAATTAAGTAAAAAATAATACAACTGAAACAAAATTCACTTTAGATTAAAATAAAATTTCATCTAAAAAATACAACAGGTATCAAAGATTTTTACTGGTACAAAATGTTCAGTACAATTTTGTATTTCAATGGATCAAACAGTGAAACACTAAAAAAAAAAAAAAAAACAAGATTCCTCAATATGGTAGATTGAAAATAAAGTCCTTCAGAAATAAAAAACTTAAAATTATTCTGGATCATTTTTTCCTATAATTCATAAAGCATTTTTAACTATACTGATCATCAATAAAATAGTTTTGGAATTTTATTTTATTTGTCTTTCCGCCTTTTCTAGGGCCGCACTCGGGGCATATTGAGGGTCCCAGGCTAGGGGTCTAGCAGGAGCTGTAGCCGCCGGCCTTCGCCACAGCCACAGCAACACGGGATCCAAGCCGCATCTGCAACCTACACCACAGCTCACGGCAACGCCGGATCCTTAACCCACTGAACAAGGCCAGGGATCGAACCCCAACCTCATGGTTCCTAGTCGGATTCATTAACCACTGAGCCACAATGGGAACCCCATTTTGGAATTTTAAAAATTACCAAATATATACGTGATGTAATTTTTTTGGTAATTTATAAAATTTATATACACATTTTTTTTTCTGAAATATTTGGGTATAAACTGAAGACAGTGATTCTTGACCCTAAAATATGTCAACTTGTATCTCCTAAAAACAAAGGCTTTGTCTTACATAACCACAATTATCAAAATCAGGATATACAATATTACCTAATCCATATTCCATGTTCAAATTTCATCAACTGTGCCAACATCATTATTTATAGCTACACCCCTTTCCAGTATCCAAGATCTAATACAAGATCAAGCAGTGTATTTAGTTATATTTCTTTTTTTCCTTTAATATGAAAGAGTTCCTTAGTCTTTCTGTGGTTTTTCTTTTTTTTTTTTTTTTGCCTTTTGTCATTTTATGGCTGCGGGTTTATGGCCGCACCCGCAGCATGTGGAGATTCCCAGGCTAGGGGTCTAATCGGAGCTGTGGCCACTGGCCTGCACCGCAGCCACAGCAACGCAGGATCCGAGCCGCGTCTGCAACCTACACCACAGCTCACGGCAACGCCGGATCGTTAACCCACTGAGTAAGGGCAGGGATCGAACCCGCAACCTCATGGTTCCTAGTCGGATTCGTTAACCACTGCGCCACGACGGGAACTCCCTCTGTGGTATTTCTTGACACTGGGATATTTAAAGAGCATAAACCAGCAATTTGGAGAATGTCTTCCATTTGGTTTGTCTGATATTTCTTAATGATTAGTTCCAGGCATGTGCTGCTGGCAGGAATATTTAATTCCCAAGACATAATGTTCTGTCCTTCTCAATGAATCTTATCAGGAGAAGTATGTCAGTTTATGCCTATATTCATGACGGTAGCCAACATTTTTGTTACAGTGGTATCCTCCATGTTTCCCCATCAGAAATTTGGTAATTTTTCCCTTCATAAGTGATTTGTGGAAAGATGTGA
Organism: Catagonus wagneri; assembly: GCA_004024745.2. Taxonomy (NCBI): domain Eukaryota; kingdom Metazoa; phylum Chordata; class Mammalia; order Artiodactyla; family Tayassuidae; genus Catagonus; species Catagonus wagneri. Next base: position 48,058,202 of record PVHT020004020.1, read on the forward strand.
CAAAACTATGTAAGCATTGTTTCTCAACAAACATTAATTACAAGTTTTAGCATTCATTAGTGATTTCCTAACTTAATGATTCCTTTCAGACTTAGCTGGCATTTGACTGTCAAGAAGAATTTTACCTTTTCATTCATTCATACCATTAGAACCTAAAAATTCTTTACTATCAACGGGGGTACCATCAATTACTATACATTTTTATTTGGATTCTCAAATTCTCTCAGATTCAACCAGTGGGAGTCCCTTCAATCTGGCTCCTCTGTCCTTTTGCCAGGTCTAATTCTCTGAACATCTCCTTACTTTATAAGGTAGATGATGGAAGTATTTT
>PVHT020004020.1:48086961-48181413 GCA_004024745.2 Catagonus wagneri
AGCCCATATAAAGACTAGGAGGTGAATCCTAATAGCAGCATTACTCATATAAGCCCCTAAACTAATGAAAATTTTTAAAATTTTCATCTTCTCATGAATGGCTAGACAAAATGTGCTATCTTTATGGAATGATATGCAATTTAACAATTTTTTAAAAAAGACATGTTACAACTGTTACGATCTAAAATAGGGATGAACTAAGTGAAAAAAAAACCAAAAGACTGCTTTTAAATATTTGCAGAAGGTAGATATTGAGACAAAGTGTATCAGATTAACTGTGAAAAACTTTTTCAAATAATGGAAGTCTTCTAAAACTGTGGTGTGCCAATGTAAATATTTATTATAAATTATTAAACTGTAAACTTATGATGGGTGAATTTACTGTATGAAAAGTATGTACCATTAAACTCTATTTTAAGAACACTGTCTAAGAATACAGAGAGAATCTTTACAAACTTGAAGTAGGAAAAGATTAGTGAAAACATGTAAGTACTTCAAATAAAAGGGAAAAAAAATCACCCCTCGAACTTTATCACACTTAAAGAAGTTACCCCTGAAAAATAAAAAGGCAAGACATAGTCTGGGAAAATACCTGCAATACGTATATCTCACAAAGAACTTTCATGGATGATATATAAATAACTAATATGTAACTCAAAAATAAAAAGACAACCTCAAAAGAATTGAGTCAACTTTCCACTAAAGATATATGAATAGTCAAAAACTACATGCAAAAATGTTAAATATGCTTAGTTATCGTGGAATGAAAATTAATACCACAATAATATCCTATTGCATACATACTAGCGTAGCTAGAACGAAAAGACTAACCATATGAAATATTTAAGAGGATGCTGAGCAAAGGGAATTCTCATAAACTGGTGGTAGAAATGTAAATGGTCAAACCTCTCAACGAAATATTTTGGCACATTTTTAAAAATGTTAAACCTAACTACCATACAACTCAGACACTCCACTTTTAGCTATTTACTTGAGAAAAACAAAAATGTATGTTCATACAAGGACTTGTACATAAATGTTCATACACGCTTTATTTTTATTTTTTTATGTTTTGTCTTTTGTCATTTTAGGGCCATACCCGTAGCATGTGGAGGTTCCCAGGCTAGGAGTCCAATTGGGGCTACAGCTGCCGGCCTACGCCACAGCCACAGCAATGCAGGATCCGAACCATGTCTGCAACCTACACCACAGCTCATGTCAATGCCGGATCCTTAACCCACTGAGCAAGGCCAGGGATCAAACCCGCAACCCCATGGTTCCTAGTCAGACTAACTTCCTCTAACCCACGACGGGAACCCCCATACATGCTTTATTTTTAAAACCAAAAATCAGAAACAACTTTAATGTCTTTCAATAGATGAACGGATAAATTACACTAAGGTTAAAGCCATGGAATGGAATACTACTGAGCAAATTTACAAAAATGAGCTGCTGTTATACACAGTAGCATGAAATAATTTCCAAAACATTATGCTAAGTAAAAAAATCTTAGCTATAAAAAACTATACAATGTATTACTCCCATTTATATAAAACAGTAGGAAATGTAAACTGATCTATATGCCAGAAAGCAGAACAGTGGTTGCCTGATGAGAAGGGCTCAGGAAAGCAGAAATTACAAACAGATGAAATAAATGGCATCTAGGAAAAATTTAGAGTTATGATTATACTTAATGAAAAACTGAAAGCTTGCACCTTCTCATCACCAACTTTCCTTCCAGACCGAAAACAAATAAAACATGCCTACTCTTTCTATGTCTCTTCAACATTGTTACTTTTGTTTCTTCCCAGGGCATTAAGGCAGGGGACAAAAAGGGCGGGGAGAGTGGGAATTCACATTAGTGGGGGAAAAAAGAGAAAAAGCCAAATGTCTGTTCACAATAAACAAAATCATTTATATAGAAAATCCTAAAGAACCTATAAAACAGCTATTAGCATATGTGAATTTAAGGATTCAAATATAAGAGCAACATATGTGACATGAAAACACTGAACACTACAAAACTTTTCTGTGAGAAATTTAAGACCTAAATAGAGTGTGCTGCACTTTGTTCATGGTTCAAGAGGCAACTGTTAAAATGTTGATATTCCCTAAATTGATCTAAAGATTCAGTGTATTCCCAATAAAAACCCAAGGCTTTATTTTCAAATTAACAAACTAGTTCCAAAATTCATATGAAATTATAAAGAACCTATAATAACCGAATCAACCCAGCAAAGTTGGAGGACCCATGCTATCTTATTTTATAATTAATTATAAAGCTACTGTCATCAGGATAATGTGGAAATGGAACAGGTAGAAAAATAAACCAATTAAATTTAAACAAATATGCAAAGGTAATTCAGAGATAGTTTTGTCAACAAACACTGCTGCAATAACTGAATATGCACAAGTAAAAAATAGAAATTAGAACCATATATCATACCATATAAGGAAAAAAAATAGCTAAAAATACATCACAGACGTAAATAGATCACAGTACATATGCAACAAGACGCTCATTGTTATTGGTCTTTACGAAAATTAAAATTTAAAAAACAATCAGGGAGTTCCCGTGTGGCTCAGCAGTAAGAAACCCGACCAGTATTCGTGAGGATGCATGTTTGTTACCTGGCCTCGCCCACTGGGTTAAAGATCAGGCAATGCTGTGAGCTGTGGTGTAGGTTGCACATGTGGCTCAGATCTGGTGTTGCTGTGGCTGTGGCACAGGCCAGCAGCTACAGCTCAGATTGGACCCCTAACTTGGGAATTTCTATATGATGGTGTGGCCTGAAAAAAACAAAAAGACAAAAAAAAAAGAAACGAAACAAAACAAAAATAAACCACACTCACATACAGCCACATACCAATTAGGATATGTTAACTTACAACTGACCTTACCAACTGTTAGTAAGAATATGATGTGGAACAAATGGAAGTCTCCCACACTGATGGGGTATAAAATGAACAACTCTGGCAGAGTATTTTCTCAAAAGGTTAAACATCTACTTACTACATTAATCTAGGTACATATTTAAAATAAATGAAAATATGTGTCTGCATGAAGATTTCTAACCCAGCTATTCCATTCCTACATATTTACTCAAGAGAAATGAAAAGCACATGTTCATATAAAAACTTCTACACAAATGTTCATAGCAACACTAGTAAAAAACAGGAAAAAATCTAAATGTCCATCAGTAGTTGAATGCAAAACAAATAGTGGTACATCCAAACAAAAGGATACTGCAATAAAAGTTACATACTGATATGCATAACACGGATAAACCTCAACATAATTTTATTGAGTGTTAGGATATCATATACTGTATGATTCACCTTAAACAAAATTTCAGAAAATGTATACTAACTTCTAATGACAAAAAAAAATTCTGCCTGGGGATCAAGGGAGAAAGCAAGGAAGGATGACAGAGGTTTACAAAGAGGCTTGAAATTCTGCAGGGGAAGGGAAGTGATGGACATGCTATCTTTATTCAAAGTGTTTTGGATATACACATATGACAAATTTATCAAATTACAGACTTTCTGTACAGTTTAGTTCATGTCAATTATACCTAAAGTTGTTTAAAAGACAGATTTAAGAAACCAAAAATGCAAATCAAATGAGATCAAATGTGTGCAGGATGTAGGCCTGCATCACAAATGTATTCAAAATTTCTACAAAATAATAATGAGGACAACCTTAAAAACAGGCATGCACACACACAAAGACACAGGCACACACACATATACACTCACTTAAAGATATTTCATAGAATAATATAGGGAAAGCAGTGGCCAATAAGCACAAGGTAAAGTGCTCAATATCATTACTTAGCACAAAAATGAAAATTAAAACCAGGTAACAGTAACTATAGTAGCTAAATTGAGACTGAAGACTCCACATGTTGGTGAATACTTAAAAATAAGGAGTCAAACTTTTTTTTTTTCCTTTTTCAGCCACACCCATAGTATATAGAAGTTCCCGGCTAAGGGTCAAATCCAAGCCTCAGCTGCGACCTGTGCCACCACTGCAGCAATGCTGGGTCTTTAACCCACTGCACAGAGTTGGGGATCAAACCTGTCCAAGCAGAGACACAATGCTGGATCCTTAACCTGCTGCACCACAGCAGAAAAAACTAGGAATCAAACTCTTAGGCATTGCTGGTGGAAGTCTAAAATGATACAATCATCATGAAATACAGTTCAGCAGTTTCTCTATTAAACTTCAAAATACATTGCAACGCTACAATAATTACAACACTATGGTATTCAAGTAGGACAGAAAAAATCTAATGAAATGGATTAGGATCCCAGAAAGAGACACACACGTGAGTATTTATGAAAAAGCTGGCAATGAGTGACAGAGAAGAACATACAAGAATCCGTATGGAAAATCATGCAATACTATACCATGCTCAAAAATTAATTCTGAGTAGACTATAGGTCTAAAAGTGAAAAGAAAACAAATTCTAGAAAGTAACCAGGAAAATATCTTAAGACCTCAGCTATACAGATATTTTTTTAAGAAAGAAAACAAAAAGGAAAAGACTGAATTGTTCTCCAGTAGAGTTAAGAACTGTATTCATCCAAAGATATTACCAAGAGAATAAATTATACAAGAAACACAGTGAGGGAAAAAATATCAGTGACAAAAATAACCAAGGAAGGAGTTCCCATCGTGGCTCAGTGGTTAACAAGTCTGACTAGGAACCATGAGGTGGCGGGTTCGATCCCTGTCCTTGCTCAGTGGGTTAAGGATCTGGCGTTGCCGTGAGCTGTGGTGTAGGTTGCAGACGCGGCTCGGATCCCGCATTGCTGTGGCGAAGGCCAGCGGCTACAGCTCCTGTTGGACCCCTAGCCTGGGAACCTCCATATGCCGCAGGTGCGGCCCTAGATAAGGTAAAAAGACAAAAATAAATAAATAAATAAATAACCAAGGAAAGATTCTTATTCAGAATATACAAAGAAGTTCCACAACTCAATAATGAAAACACAGTGCATCAGAAAAATGAGGAACGAACTAAACCACTTTAGAAAAGGTTATTTAAATGAAAATATATCCAACTCCTCAGCAAGCAGTAATATGCAAATCGAAACTAAAATAAGATATATATTTATGCAATAGAATAAATGAAATTAAGCAGTAAAAATAAAAACAAAAAGAATGACAATATTAAGTGTTGGTAAGGATGTGGAACAACAGGAATTCTTAGGCAATGCTGGTGGAGGTGTAAACTGCTAATTCTACTTTGTAATACAACTTGCAATGAACAATTAAAGCTGAATACAGGGAATCCCCGTTGTGGAGAAGCAGAAACAAATCACACTAGGAACCATGAGGTTGTGGGTTAGATCCCTGACTTCGCTCAGTGGGTTAAGGGGCCGGCGTTGCCATGGGATGTGGATCCCACATTGCTGGTTGCTGTGCCTGTGGTGTAGGCTGGCAACTGTAGCTTCAATTAGACCTCCAGCCTGGGAACCTCCACATGCCGCAGGTGTGGCCCTAAAAAACAAAAAAAAAGCTGAATACTTGCATATCCTGTAAGCCAACAATATTCTGCTAGATATACCAAGAGAAATTTAACATGTACAAGAATGTTCACAAGATGCTCAGTAAAAGTGCCATCAACTATGCAAACAATTAAATACTCATGGATGAGAATGAACTAATTACATGAAACAACATAGATGAACCTCATAAACATAGTATTGGGCCAAAGAAGGCATATACAAAAGAACTGAAGATAACATTCATATTAAGTTCAAAAGTAAACAAAACTAAACTATAGTGCATATCCTCAGGTTAAAATTCTACTGATATTCAAGACTCATTAGAATTTAGGAAAATGGAGAGTTCCCTTCCTGGCTCAGCAGTTAATGAACCCGACTAGGATCCATAAGGATGCGGGTTTGATCCCTAGCCTCGCTCAGTGGATTAAGAATCCCACGTTGCTGTGATGTAGGCTGGCAGCTGTAGCTGACTCCATCTCTAGCCTGGGAACCTCCATTTGCCACAGGTATGGCCCTAAAAAGCAAAAAGGAAAAGAATTCAGAAAATGATAATCTTTTCAGTGTGCTGACAAATTTCTATTTCTTCATTTAAGTAGTAATTAGGCAAACGTTCACTTTATAACTCATTAACATGTACATTTAGGTTATTATCTGCATTTTTACCCATTTATTTCACATAAAAAAGTTAAAACCACAGAACAGAGTTCCTATTTAGATCAGAACCAGCAAAAGCAATATGTTTGGGGGAATTCTCACTGTGGTACAGGCCAGCAGCTACAGCTCCCATTCGACCCCTAGTCCAGGAACTTCTATATGCCACAGGTGTGGCCCTAAAAAGCAAAAAAAAAAAAAAAAAAACCTTTGTTTATACATCTATTAAAAAACACTAGAAAGATATGCAAGACATTAATAAAATTAGTTAGCTTTCTATACATATGGGTTCAATGGCGTGGATAATAATAAGTGGAAATACGAGTTCCCTGTTGTGACTCAGCAGAAATGAACCTGACTAGTATCCATGAGGATGCAAGTTAGATTGCCTGGTCTTGTTCAGTGGGTTAAGGATCTGGCACTACCGTGAACTGCGGTGAGGGTTTCAGATGTGGCTCAGAACCCAAGTCGCTGTGGTTGTGGCTGTGGCTGTGGTGTAGGCTGGCAGTTGAAGCTCTGATTTGACTCCTAGCTTGGGAATTTCCATTAAGCCGCACGTGTGGCCCTAAAAGCAATAAAAAAAAAAAAAGGCATCAAAACTGAGATGTCTCATACCATCTAGCAGTTAGACTGTATCTTGATACTTAAACTTAATAATTTTGCAACTATATTAATTTAACTGCAATTAGAAGTCTTAAGCCTAAAAATCTATTCTCAACATTACTGGAAAAATGTCAGCAAAAATTATATTTTTATTTCACCAAATTATATAAAATTTGAAGCCCCAAAATCTTAGGAATTGCTAACAGATCAAATTCTCTAAGAATACCAAACACGATCATCTTTCCAACCATTCTTCTTTTACCTAATAATTCTGATGGTGATAATTAATTATTTATAAAGCCCAGACACTGTTCTAAGAACTTTATGTACATTAACTCATTCCTTTCTCAAAACTGGTACATGAAATAGGCTCTATCATTGTCCCTATTTTATAAATGAAAAAATTGAGGCACAAGGGAATTAAGTAATTTGCCCAAAAAGTAGTAGAGCAAAGACATGAACTCAAGCAGTCTGCCTCTAGAGTGTCACCTATTACAGACTTCTAACGAGAAGGCTGAACAGTGTCTTATGATCTTAAGACACCATAGTAGGTACTACCATCCTCATTTTGCACTTAAGAAAACTAAAATTTGCCAAAGTCATAAAACTAATAAGTGACAAAATCAAAATACTAGCCTGGTTTGCACTATTCTAAAATCTAATTTAACTATTAAAATACATTGCCTCCCTATAACTAATAGCAATGAATCCAAAATTCATCAGATAAATGAGTTCGAATCTACATAAACTGAAGTTCAAAGAGCAGTACAAACACCATAATGTAAACTAAAGATTATACTCCCAGAAATCCAAAATATCACTTGATTCTTGCCAAGTATTTCCAATAGTACCAAAAAGCAAAGATATTTACAAGATGTATCACCTACTAAGAGAAAATTCAAACCCGCATAAAACAGTTCAATATGAGTAATAAACAGTTGTAATGTTCATTTTTCCTACCACATACACTAAGCAGCAAAGGTAAACGTACCTGCAAGGAGGCAAGACCATGGAGTCTTTCATAAGCACAGATCCAGAAAGCAGGATATACCAACATCTGGCAATAGTTTCCGAACTGTTTAAATGAATAAGTAAATAGATGAGTAAATAAAAACACACATTCACATGTATATGAATTCAACTCAAAATATGAAAAATATTCTATCATAAATCATTAAATTAATGATCCCTGGAAATTTTACCTGTTGCCTAAGGTTTCATACAGACCACTTTCAGACCTTACATAATCACTCAATTAAGATTCACGCTTCAGAAATATATCTTATTAATTTACAACCTTATTAATTTATATCATTAAATTTGCAGTTCTCACTTCCTGTGTATTGGAATACCACATTTGATAAAGATTAAATATTGTACAACATATGCATACTGAAAATTTGATTTCTAATAATATTTATATACTGTTTGGAATTCACAAGTTTATCGATGATATCTTCATACTTAACTCTAATTTGAATCACGATGATCTAATTTTTGAATTTTATTGACAGAAATAAAATGTCTAAACCATCTTTCATTTTACATGTCTCTGAAAGATAAAAGAGGATCAGATGACTTAAGTTCATCACCATTTTCAGTTTAGTTAAATCACCAATGGAAACCCAGAATCTTGCCAGGTGTTAGTTTACAATTTTAACTGTCACTATTTCTCCCCTCAAATATTTGTATTTACCATTATCAAAAGCTTCAATTAATTCCAATATGTAGACCATTCTAATTTTATAAAACAAATGTTTCCTCTATACTGGAGAACTATAAATCTATCTACTTGACATGTCAGCTTGTGTAAATCTCAACATGTTCAAAATATTTCTTTCTAACCTAATTTTTTCCTAGTATCCTTTGTTCACAATGAACAGTAGCATCCTCTGTCCAGAAATCTAAGCCTCCAAATCTTCTACACAGCACCCAGGATAAACTCTCTGAAGGAAAAACTGTTATCAACTTTCAGGTACATATTTTAAAGTTATTTTTATCCAATGCTTCAGACTTCTACCAGGCTCTCCAGAATTCCTCTCTTCCCGTTTCCTCTTCTCATGGCACTAAACATAGTGGTTTATTTTCACTTTCTCAATCATGCTGCTTCACAGTTCAACTATACAATCTCTTCTTTGATTCCATCAATTTCTAAATTTTAAACTCTTTACCTAATTACCTTCCACATTCATTTTCTAAAAGTTCTTTTGTTTGTTGGAGTTCCCGTTGTGCCTCAGCAGATTATGTTCTTTTTTGACTGAGTAGCATTCCACTGTGTATATGTACCACATCTTCTTAATCCATGCATCTGCTGATGGACATTTAGGTTGTTTCCATGTCTTGGCTATTGTGAATAGTGCTGCAATGAACACGGGAGGCATGTATCTTTTCAAAAAAAGTTTTGTCTGGATATATGCCCAGGAGTGGGATTGCCGGATCACACAGTAGTTCTATATTTTGTTTTCTAAGGTACCTCCATACTGTTTTCCATTGTAGTTGTACCAATTTACATTACCACCACCAGTGCAGGAGCGCTCCCTTTTCTCCACATCCTCTCCGGCATCTGTTATTTGTTGGCTAGTTAATGATGGCCCTTCTGACTGGTGTGAGGTGGTACCTCTTGGTACTACCTCAGGCTTACACAAAAGGTCTTTAATCGATTTTGAGTTTAACTTTGTGTATGGTGTTAGAAAATGTTCTAATTTCATCCTTACACATGTAGCTGTACAGTTTTCCCAGTACCACTTACTGAAGAGATTGTCCTTTCTCCACTGTACATTCTTGAATCCTCTGTCATAAACTGACCACAGGGATCTGGGTTTCTTTCTGGGCTCTCTACCCTGTTCCACTGATCTGTATTTCTGTTTTTATGTATTATACTGTTGTGACTACTATAGCTCTGTAGTACAGTCTGAGGTCAGGGAGCCCAATGACTCTAGCTCCATTTTTCTTTCTCAAGACTGCTTTGACTACTTGAGGTCATTTGTGTTTCCATACATATTTAAACAACTTTCGTACCAGTTCTGTGAAAAATGCCAAAGGTAATTTGATAGAGACTGCACTGAATCTGCAGACTGCCCTAGTTAGTATAGTCATTTCGACAGTACCGATTCCTCCAATCTAAGAACATAATGCATCTGTTTGTGTCATCTTCAGTTTCTCTCATCAGCATATTAGTTTTCAGATTAAGGGTCTTTTGCCTCCTTAGGCAGCTTTATTCCTAAGTAATTCTTTTCGATGGGATGGTAAATGGGATTGTTTTCTTAATTCCTTTTTCTGATCTTTCGTTGTTAGTGTATAGAAATACAACAGATTTCTGTGTATTAAATTTTGTATCCTGCAACTTAACCAAACTCATTGATGAGGTCTAACAGTTTTCCAGTAGAATCTTCGTTTCCTATTTTAAATTTTATTTTTATTATAGCTGATTTACAGTGTTGTGTCAATTTCTGCTGCACAGCATACTGAGCCAGTCATACATATAAATATACACATTCTTTTTCTCATACCATATTCCATCATGTTCTATCACAACAGATAGAAATATAGTGGCCTGTGCTATACAGTAGGACCTTATTGTCCTACTGTACTTTTACATTTGTCTATTGTACTGTAAAAGTCCTACTGTAATTTTACATTTGTCTGTTGCAAATGTAAAAGTTTGCTTTTACTACCCCAAACTCACAGTCCATCCCAACCCCTCCCTCTGGCAACCACAAGTCTGTTCTCCATGTTCGTGAGTCTGTTTCTGTTCTGCAGAAAGGTTCGTTTGTGCCACATTTTAGATTTCACAAGTGATAAACGTTATTTGTCCTTCTCTTTTTGACCTAATTCACGTAGTATGAGAATCTCTAGTTGCACCCATGTGGCTGTAAATGGCAATATTTTGTTCTTTTTAAACATATCTTATTCTATTCATCTGTCAATGGAAATTGAAGTTGTTTCCATGAGCACAGTGATGCCTCTATCTTTTTGAATTATAGTTTTGTCCAGATATATGCCCAGGAGTGGGACTGCTGGCTCATATGGTAGTTCTATATTTAGTTTTTTGAGGAACCTCCATACTGTTTTCCATAGTGGATGTACCAATTTACATTCCCACCAACAGTGAAGGAGGGTTCCCTTTTTCCACATACTCACTGGCACTTGTTATTGGTAGACTTATTAACGATTGCCATTCTGACCAGTATGAAGTAGTACCTCACTGCAGTTTTGATTTGAATTTCTCCAATAATTAGTGATTTTCAGCGTTCTTTCAGGTGCCTATAAGTAATAGCCTGATGTCAGGGAGCCTAAGTCCTCTGGTTCCCTTTTTCTTTTTCAATATTGCTTTGGCCATTTGCGGTCTTTTGAGTTTCCATACAAACTTTAAAATATTTTGTTCTAGCTCTGTGAAAAATGTCACTGGTAATTCGATAGGAATTGCACTGAATCTGTAGATTGCTGTGGATGGTATGGTCATTTTGACAATATTGATCTTTCCAATCCAAGAACATGGTGTATCTTTCCCTCCGTTTGTGTCACCTTAGATTTCTTTCATCAGTTTCTAACAGTTTTCAGAGTAAAGGTGAAAGCATGTGATGGAAGCAGCAGTATCATGCTACTTTTCCTGGAGCCAGGTGGGATAGGGTCCGTGAGGGAAGTGGCAATGATTCACAGTTCACGGGACTGCTCTTGGTGGGGGAGTGGGCAGCAAGGATTCCCGTGACCCCTCTCACTACCAGGCAGCTCTCAGGACGGTTTCCTGTAGCTGGCAATGTCAGCAGCTGATCCCACAGTCCTTCCCTTTGCTGAGGGTGCTCTCAGGACTGCTCCCTTCATTTGGCTACTCTAGGGAACACTCCTGTAGCCCTAACGGAGAGGGGGTGCTGCTCCCCAGCTGTTGCTAAAAGGTGTTCTCTGTAGCTGCAGGACATAGGCTGTCCCTGTATCCCCGCAGTCACTCCCTCTCCCCCTGCCAGACCGCTCTCAAGAGCATTCTGTGCGGCCGAGAGATCTTGTGCTATTCCTAAGGTCAATCTGCCAAGCAATGGGCCACTTGTGGCTCCTGTGGCCAGCCAAATTACATGTGCCGATTGTGCTGCTCCTGCTGCTGGCCATAGGAGTCGAGCCACTTGTTTGGAACCCTGCTGGGCTGCTGGTTTGAATGCTCTCCATAGCAGTGGAACTTGTGATGTTTCCCTGGTCAATCAGCCTGCCCACTGAGCTGCTCCCCGCTCCTGTGGCTGCCTGAGGAATGCATGCTGCTTATGTTGTTCCTGTTGTCCCTCCACCAGCTCCACCTTCTCTGCAGCCCTAAGGGCAGGCGCTGCTCCCAGGTGGCTCCTGGAGCTGGAACTGGCAGTGCCCTGCAGCTGGAGTATATGCAAAGGGAACAAGGCTGCAGTGGTAAGATCCTGCCCCTTCCCTCCAGCACCCCCAAACAATAGCACCTGGCCTCCAACCCTTTCCAGGTTTCCTCACTTTACATCCTCAAATGTGATCATCCTGGGCTCTAGTTCCTCCACGCTGTTTCTGAATGGCCAACCCCAGTTTTTTTCCCCTGTGTAGCCAGCCCCAGATCTCTGAGTCTGATCTCCAAAGCCAGAGTTTCAATTCTGGCTCTGATCTTAACAGCATACAGTTGGGAAGTGCAGGGGAGTTGTACTGGCAGTTTGTCAAGGACTGTTTTCATTTTAACTGCGTCAACCCAATTGCTGTGTTCTCCTCCAATACTCTATAGCTCCTTGTCTGTCCTACCTGATCTCTTCACTGGGTGCGAGGCAAGGTGGTACTTCCAAGGTTGCAAAGGCTCTTCCTCCTTCCAGCTTGCTCCAAGTGCAGGTCCCACCCTGCTTCCTTTCTCATTTTTTCTTTTTCTTCTTTCTTTTGTCCTACCCAGTTTCGTGAAGATTTTCTTGCTCTACCAGGATCTTGAGGTCTTTTGCTAGCATTCAACAAATTTTCTGTATGAATCGTTCCCCATGTAGACGGATTCTCAAAATATTTGTGGGAGTAGCTGAGTCTAACACCCTACTACTCCTCCATCTTCTCTGGATCTTTTTCTTCTTTAATTGCCATGGCTAGAATTCCCAAAACTATGCCGAATAAAGAGGGTAAGAGTGGACATCCTTGTCTTGCTCCTTATCTTAGAGAAAATGCTTTCACGTTTTCACCACTGAGAATGATGTTGGCTGTGGGTTTGTCTTTATACTGGCTGTAAGTGGTCTTTATATTGTTGAGGTAGGTTTCCTTCTATTCCAACTAACTGGAGAGTTTCGTTTCTTTTTTTAATCAAAAATGAGTGTTGAGGAATTCCCATTTTGGGCCAGTGGGTTAAGAACCCAACACAGAGTTCATGAAGATGTAGGTTTAATCCCTGGCCTTGCTCAGGGGGTTAAGCCTCTGACATTGCCACAACACTGCCACCACGACATTGTGGTGCCACTTGGATCCCTTGTTGCTGTGGCTGTGGCTGTGGCATAGGCTGGCAAGTGCAGCTCCAATTCAACCCCTAGTCTGGGAACTTATATGCTGCAGGTGTAGCTCTAAGAAGAAAAAAAATTAGTGTGGCATTTTGTCAAAACCTTTTTCTGCATGTATTGAGATGATATGATTTTTATTCTTCAACACACTGTTGGGGTATATCACACTTACTGCTTTGCAGGTATTGAAAAATCCTTGCATCCCTGATATAAATCCCACTTGATCATGGTTATGATCTTTTTAATGTATTATTTAATTTAGATGGCTAACATTTTGTTGAGGATATTTATGTCTAAGGTCACCAGTGATACTGGCCTGTGATTTTCTTTTTTCATATTTTCTTTGGTTTTGATCTCAAGGTGATGGTGGCCTCAGAGAATGAGCTCGGGGTGTTCTTTCCTTTGCAACCTTCTGGAATAGATTCAGAAGGATAGGTGTTAACTCTTCTCTAAATATTTTATAGGACTTGCCTATGAAGCCATCTTGTCCTGGACTACTATTTGTGGAAGTTTTTAAATCACAGTTTCAATTTCAGTATTCATTATTAGTGTGTTCATGTTTTCTATTTGTTCCTGGTTTATTCTTAGAAGACTGTACCTTTTCTAAAAATTTGTTGATTTCTTCTAGGTTGTCCATTTTATTGGCATTTAGTTGCTTGTTGTAGTCTAAAATCCTTTGGGTTTTTGTGGTATCAGCTATAATTTCTCCTTTTTCATCTCTAATTTTATCGATTTGAGCCCTCTCCCTTTTTTTCTTGGAGTCTGGCTAAGGGTTTATCAATTTGGATGACCTTTACAAAGAATAAGCTTTTGGTTTCATTGATCTTTTCTATTGTTTTCTTTATTTCTAGTTCATTTATTTCAACTCTGATCTTTATGATTTCTTTCCTCCTACTAACTTTGGGATTTGTCTGTTCTTCTTTCTCTAGTTGCTTTAGCTGTAAGAGCATGTTGTTTGCAATTTATCTTGTTTTCTGAGGTAAGATTATATATATATATATTTTTTTGTAAATTGATAGGACATTTATTAGAAAGGTAGAGAATTCAACGGTATCATAATCTATTGCCGAGTAACAAATATAAACTTAGCAGCTAACAGCAAAACAATTAACAAATATCATAAATTTAGCAGCTAACAGGAAAACATTTTGAGATAAGATTACATCGCTATAAACTTTATTCTCAGAGCTTCTTTTGCTGAGTGCCATAGATTTCAGATTTTTGCATTTTCGTTTTCATCTCTCTCTAGGTATTTTTTGATTTCCTCTTTGATTTCTTCAGTGATCTATTAGTTGTTTGGCCTCCATGTGTTTGTTTTTCACAATTTTTTACTTGTAGTTTACTTCTGCTCTCATAGCACTGTGGTCATAAAAGATCCTTGATACAATTTCAATTTCCTTAAATATACTGAGGCTTGCTTGACTTGTGACCCAGTATAGGATCTATTCTTGAGAACGTCCCATGTGCACCTGACAAGAATATGCATTCCGCTGCTTTCAGATAGAAAGTTCTATAAATATCAATTAAATCAATCTGGTCTAGTGTCTCATTTAAGCCTGTGTTTCCTTTTTTTTTTTTTTTTGTCTTTTTGCCTTATCTAGGGCCGCACCCGTGGCATATGGAGGTTCCAAGGCTGGGGGTCTAACAGGAGCCGTAGCTGCCGGCCTCTGCCACAGCCACAGCAATGTGGGATCCGAGCTGCATCTGCGACCTACACCACAGCTCATGGCAATGCTGAACCCTTAACCCACTGAGCAAGACCAGGGATCAAACCCACAACCTCATGGTTCCTAGTTGGATTCATTAACCACTGAGCCACAACGGGAACTCCAAGCCTGTGTTTCTTTACTGATTTTCTGTCTGGATGATCTGTCCATCGATGTAAGAGGAGTATTAAAGTCCTCCACAATTATTACATTACAGCTGATTTTAACTTATAAGGCTGTTAGCATTTGCCTTATATTGCAGTACTCCTATATTGGATGCACATATAATTGTCCCATATTCTTCCTGGATTGATTCCTCGATCACTAAGTAGTATCCTTTCTCTTGTAGCACTCTCTTGTAGCATTTTAATGTCTAAAGTCTACTTTGTCTGATACGAAAATTGTTACTCCAGCTTTCTGATTTCAGTCTGCATGGGGTTTCTTTTTCCAGGCCCTCACTTTCACTTTCTGCATGTGTCCTTAGATCTGAAGTGCGTCTGTTGTAGACAGCAAAACCTATATATATATATATGTATAGGTTTTGATTTTGTATCCACTCAGGCAGTCTATGTCCTTTGGTTAGAGAATTTAATTCATTTACATTTAAGGTAATTACAATATGTTATGCTATTTTCATTTTATTGTTTTGGATTTAATTTGTAGATCTTTTTACTTCTTGTCCTCTTCTGTTCTCTTGTGATTTGATGGCTGTCTTTAGTACTGTGCTTGAACGGCTTTTTCTTTTTTGTATGTCTATTATAAATTTTTGGTTTCTGATATCTATGAGGTTTTGATATAGCAGTACACATACATACACACACACACACACACACACACACACACAACTTAAGATGCTGGCCTCAGAGTTCCCATAACAATTCAGCAGTTAACAAACCTGACTAGGATCCATGAGGATGCGGGTTCGATCTCTGGTCTCACTCAGTGGGTTGGGGATCCGGCATTGCCGTGAGCTGTGGTGTAGGTCACAGGCATGGCTCGGATCCCGCGCTGCTGTGGCTCTCGTGTAGGCCAGCAGCTACAGCTCTGATTTGACTCCTAGCCTGGGAACTTCTATATGCCGCGAGTGCGGCCCCAAATTTAAAAAAAAAAAAAAAAAGATGCTGGTCTCATGTTGTATTGTGTTATCAGTACTTTTTTCCTTCTACTGCCAAAAAAGTATTCCACTGTATTGATACAGGGCATTTTATCTATCCATTCATTGGACATTTTAACTGTTCCTGGTTTTAAGCTAGTAGGAATAGTATGCTACTAAGAACATTTGTGTACAGTCTCTGTATCCACATGTTTTCATTTCTCTCAGGTAAATATGTAAAAGTGGAATTACTGGGTCATACAACAAAATTTTAAGGAATTGTCAAATTGTTTCCTAAAGTGGCTACGTATGTCATTTAACATCTTCAGGACAAATACATGAAAATTCCAGATGTCACTATATCCTAACACTTGTTATTGTCTACCTTTTTGACAGTATCATTCTTTAAATTGATTTTTCAATTAAAGTAACACTGGTTCACAACATTAGATAAGTTTCATGTGTACAACATTTCTGCTTCTGTACACTCTATAGCACGTTCACCGTTAAAAATTTAGTTTCCATCCATCACCATACAGTTGATGCTTTTTACCCATTTCTTACTCCTGCAACTATAGCTATCCTAATGAGTACAAAGTGATACCTCAGAAATTTCTCTGGAAGGATCTAAATTAAACTTTTTGCATGTAAATGCTCTAATTAACTCAGAAGCATTTGTTGACAAAACTATGCTTTCCTCATTGAAATGCTTTAACACATTCATCAAAAATAAACTGTTTACTTGTGGTTCCTTTTTAATACTCAGTTGTGTTATACCCACGTGGTGGGCCCATCTTAGTTATATAGCTACAAGGCCATTTTTAAAAACCCGGAAATTGTTTACAAACATAGAGGTTTATTTCTGGGTTTTCAATTCTGTTCCACTCATCTATATTTTTCCTTGACAGCACTTAAATGTGTGTAGCTATTTTAATTAACTTTCTTTCCACTACACGATACACTCACAAGGACAAATCCTATGTTGTCCCACGATTCTACACCAGGCTAAGCATAATGTAAAGCAGACAAAGATTTAGTAATAAGGGAATCATTCAACAAATGAACAAAGCTATTAAAATCCCTATGAATTATGAATCCAGTTAATACTACAGAAATAGTGATAAATGCAATGTCCAATAAGACACTGAAATTAACACCATTCTTCTATAACAGTTCTATATATACAATAAAAGAAGTCACTGCTGCCAAAATTTCTGGAATAAAAACAGAGAAGACAATCTTCAAAATCCTGAGGAAAAGAAAGGTTTTGTTTTTCCAAATAGGACATGAGAAGCACTAATCACAAGGGGAAAAACTGAGAAAGTTAGGAATTTCTCTTCTTCAAAAAAATGCATTAATAAAGCAAAAAGCAAGCCAGACAGTGGGAGAAGATATCTGCAAATCATGCAACTAACAAAAGACATGCATACAGAATTCATAAGAAATTTCTACAAATCAAAAGAACTAAAACAAATAGCTCAATTTTAAAACGGTCAAAAACCTGAATCATGATCTCATAAAAGAGCAATCCAAATAGCTTATAAAAACATTAAAATCATCACAAGAAAAAACAAAATGAAATCATAATTAGATAAAATGAAATACATATTTTAGATTCTGTTAGAATCTCCTAAATCTGAGCACATGCATTTTCAATGCTTATATTCCTAAGAGGACTGTGCAATTTAGACATGAATAAAATATTCATAGAAACTTACTATTCAACAACCCAAATATCTATAATGGTGTAAAGATAAACAAATTATGTTATTTTCACGTAACTGTGTACTGTAAAGCAGTGAGAAAGAATGAATGCAAAAACATAAAAAAACCCTGACATTTGTGGGAAAAAAAAAGGGGGCTGACCAAAATTCCAAAAGAAACGAAATTAATCTATGGTGACAGACATTAAAACTAGATTACCTTTACAAGACAGCTGACTAGACCCTTCTGAAGAGCAGGTATGTTCTACATATTCACTGCATAGCCATTATTAAACTTCACTGCACTGCAAACCTTCATGAGCTCTATGTATATTTCAGTTTATGAATATATTTCACTCTCCTCTACAGAAACTGTTCCAGAATCAAATGCTAGAAGGCCTAACTTTAAACTCTAATTTAAGCTAATCATG
The DNA here is from genome assembly GCA_004024745.2 of Catagonus wagneri. Classification (NCBI taxonomy): domain Eukaryota; kingdom Metazoa; phylum Chordata; class Mammalia; order Artiodactyla; family Tayassuidae; genus Catagonus; species Catagonus wagneri. The sequence goes on from PVHT020004020.1 coordinate 48,105,127, forward strand.
GAAATACTTACCAAAAAAGAACTTGATTGCCACTGTATCTCTCATAGCGTGCTCTTGCAGACATTAATCTATTATTTTTAAAAGTAAAAAACAGTAAAAATTATTCTACCTTAAATTCTTACAAAAATTGTTATAATTAATGCCAATAGTAAAGGATCAGATCTACCACTAAACTTTCAGTAGAGTTTAAAAATGCATATATTAAAGGCAATAAATATTTTAAAAAACAGTAATAGCTAATATTAAGGGGCAATAAACATAATACTCTTACGTACATTCTATAACCTGTCATCTAAAAGTAAATAATGCTCTTTTTATTTATTTATTTATTTTTTGATGATCACACCTGCAACATATGGATTCCTGGGCCAGGAACAGAATCTGAGCCACAGCTGCAACCTACATCACAGACACAACAATGGCAGATCCTTAACCCACTGTGCTGGGCCGGGGATCAAACCATGCGACCACAGAAATAATGCCAGATTCTTAAGCTGCTATGCCTAAGACAGAACTCCAATAATGCTCTTTTTTATTGTGAGAAAATATCATTTGTCTGATTTTCTACTGAATGGTACAGAACAGTTACTGGTAGTAGACGCATACACATGCATATGCACACACACATACACAATCTACTGAATATAAATTTGCTTGCATTTAAAAATACTTTTATTATTGAAACTCCCTTTGTGGCTCATCAGAAATGAACCCAACTAGTATCCATGAGAATGTGAGTTCGATTCCTGGCCTTGCTCACTGGGTTAAGGATCCAGCTTTGCCATGAGCTGTGGTGTAGGCGAAGATGCGGCTCAGATCCCATGTTGTTGTGGCATAGGCCAGCAGTTGCATTTCCAATTCAACCCCTAGCCTGGGAATTTCCATATGCTGCAGGTGAGGCCCTAAAAAGAAAAAAAAAATTAAAAATACCTTTATTATTAACACTCTAGCTTTCAATATTTTTTCTTCTTGGCATATACTTATTTTACATATATTAACATCTGAATGATGTCACACAGAAAACAGAAAATAAAACCAAAACAGTATGTTTCATAGTCAGAAACTTAAAAAAACAGACAGAAACAGTGATGGTTAAACTGGTCATGGAAGAAGAACACATTTTAATTAAAATATTATGCAAAGTTATAACAGAGCTTTACAGCACTCAAAAGTATTTTTACAAACATAACAATGAATAAGGTAGCAGAAAACAAAACTCACTTAACAGAAAAGAAAAATGAGATTCAGAAAGTTTATGGGTATTATCCATGGCAGCCTATACTAAAAGAGGCCTGCTTCTTCCACTTTATATGAAACTATATCATACCATACCTATCTTAAGCATTAGACATAAAAAAATATTAATATAAATTCTAAAAAGAAAAGTTTCCTTTTTCTTTTTCCTTTTTAGGACTTCATGAACTGTGGCATAATGGAACTACCCAGGCTAGGGATCAAATCAGAGCTGCAGCTGCTGACCCATGCCACAGCCACAGAAATGCCAGATTCAAGCCGCATCTGTGACCTACACCATAGCTCATAGCAATGCTGGATCCTTAATCCACTCAGTGGGACCAGGGACTGAACCCACATACTTACGTAGACTACTTAAATTCGTTCCTGCTGAGCCACAATGGGAACTCCCATAAAAGTTGGTTTCACTGGGTAGCACACAGTGAGTACTTTGCTTTGGTTTAAATATTCTCATTTAATCCTCCGAAGGCTGTATCAAAAGTAATCTTATTATCCCTATTTTATGGAAGATAAAACCACAACTTAGATGTAAGACTTGATCAAGGTTCCACTGCTAAGAAAAACTGGGATGAGGAAGGCCAATGTCTATGCTTACGCTACAAAAAGCCCCTAAATGATCTGGTCCTTGTAACTATTTAAGCTCTTTTGAATAACGCCTCAGCACATTCTCCCAAACACAGAATCACACTTACCTAAGCTGATGTTCCCTGAGATTTGATAGTATTTCCATTCCATGAAGATAAGAATAAATAATATTTAAGTCCTGTAGGAAAGAAAAAATTTCCAATTAATTTTCAAGTATACTTTAAAAATATGGCACCCAACAACACTGATTTGAAGCAAACAAGGATTTATGACACAAACGTTACTACAGAGACCATAAAATCCGTGAATTACAACAGATCTGAAAGTCCTGAAGAGCAGGAGTTTCTCCTCAGCACTGCTGACAATCTCTACTCAAACAATTCCAGAAATTAAAAACTCATTATTTCAAGTGAAAATCTATTTCTAAAAAGATGTAACCTTTCTTCTTCAGTGACCTCAAAAGTATGTGAAAACAGTTTTCATATCTTTTAAGTCTTCCTTTTATCTCCAGATAATAGTCTTAATATTTGCAGGTTCTAGACCTTTAAGCATCCTGGCTGACCTCCTCCGTTCATCAATATTCCTCTTAAAATATGACTTTCTAAAAAATCTGTTTTAAATTCTCAACAGCATTTTAGCAAATCAAATCCAACAACAAATAAAAAGATCATGCACCTGGAGTTCCCTTCGTGGCTCAGTGGTTAACGAATCCAACTAGGAACCATGAGGTGGTGGGTTCGATCCCTGGCCTTGCTCAGTGGGTTAAGGATCCAGTGTTGCCATGAGCTGTGGTGTAGGTTGCAGACATGGCTCAGATCCCGCATTGCTGTGGCTGTGGTGAAGGCCAGCAGCTACAGCTCCTGTTAGACCCCTAGCCTGGGAACCTCCACATGCCCTAGATAAGACAAAAAAAAGACCAAAAAAAAAAAAAAAAAAGATCATGCACCATGACCAAGTGGCAGTCATTCCATGTTTACAAGGATGGTTCAACATACGCAAATCAATCAACATAATACACTACATTAATAAAGTCAAAAAACCACACGATTATCTCAATAGATGCAGAAAAAAAGCACTGGACAAAACTCAACATCCATTCATGATAAAAAAAAAAAAAACTCTTATCAAAAAGGTTAGAAGGAACATATCTCAATATAATAAAGGCCATTTATGACAAACCCGCAGTTAATATAATACTCAGTGGAGAAAAGGTGAAAGACTTTCCATTAAAATCTGGAATAAGACAAGGCTGCCCACTCTCAGCACTTAGATTCAACACAGAATAGGAAGTCCTAGCCACAGCTATCAGACAAAAGAAATACAAGGTATCCAAGTTAGAAGAGAAGAGGTGAAATTGTTACTCAACACAAATGACAAGATACTACATAGAAAACCCTAAGAACTCCACACAAAAACTACGGTATCTCATCAACACAGTCAGCAAAGCAGCAGGATACAAGATCAACATTCAGAAATCAGCTGCATTCGGAGACTGGATTAAGATGGTGGAATAGAAGGACTGGAGCTCAACCTCTCTCATAAAAACAACGAAATTACAACCAAATCCCAAGCAACCTTCAACCAAATGAACGGGAAACTTTCAAAAAGATATTCTACTCCAGAAGACAAAGAGGAGACCACATCAGGAGATAGGAAGGGCAATTACACAATATAAGGAACCCCATACCTCCCAGGTGGGAAGCCCCACAGGTTGGAAAGTAACTGTATCACAGAGACTTGCCTACAGGACTGAGAGATCTGAGCCCCACGTCAAATCCCCACGCCTGGGGATCTGGCACAGGGAGAAAGACCCCCAGTGCACCTGGCACTGAAGGCCAGTGGGGCTTGTGTGCAGGAGCTCCACAGGACGGGGAGATACAGAGACCCCATTCTTGAAAATCGCACACAGACTTTCACGTGCACTGGGTCCCAGGGCAAAGCAAAGTCTCCATAGAAATATGGGTCAAACCTGACTGCAGTTCTTGGAGGATCTCCTGGGAAAACAGGGGTGACTGCAGCTTGTTGTGGGGGAAGGGCATTGGAGGCAAAGTTCCTGGGAACATTTATCAGCCTCCATTTCTCTGGAGGTAGTCATTTTTGGGAAATTCTGGCCCCTCCTGTCAGCACTGAGAAGCCCCAGGCCAAACAATAAGCCAGGTGGGATCACAGCCCCACCCATCAGTAAACAGGTTGCCTAAAGACCCCTCAGGCACACAGCCACCTCTAATCTCACCCAGAGACAAAGCCCCATCCAACAGAGGGACAGGAATCAGCCCCACCTACCAGTGGGCAGACACCAGTCCCTCCCATCAGGAAGCCTACAGCAAGACCACCCCCCATACCAACTTCAGCCACAGAGGCGGCAAACAACAGAAGTAAGAAGAGGTTACAACTCTACTGTCGGCAAAAAGGTCACACCAAAAACCTATAAAAATGAAAAGACAGAAAACTGTAACTCAGATAAGGGAGAAAGAAAAAAGCCCAGAAAAACAGCTCAGGGATGAGGAAATTATCAGCCTCCCAGAAAGAGACTTTAGACTGTTGATGCTGAAGATGATGCAAGATATTGGAAATAGACTGGAGGCAAAGACTGATAATTTAAAGGATACACTGAGCAAAGAAATACAAGACATAAAAATTAAGCAAGAAGACATGCAAAATACAATAACTGAAATAAAAAATTCATTAGAAGCAGCCAACAGCAGAATACAGGAGGAAGAAGAACGAATCAGTGAGGTGGAGGACAGATTAGTGGAAATCACTAATGCAGAAGAGAAAACAGATAACAGATTGTAGGGAAATGAGGAGAGTCTCAGAGAACTCTGGGATAACGTTAAACGCACCAAAGTCCATATTATATTGGAGCCAGAGGGAGAAGAGAGAGAGAAGGGGACAGAAAAAATTTTCAAAGAGATAATAGCTGAAAATGTCCCTAACATGGCAAAGGAACCACTCACTCAAATTCAGGAAGTGCAACAAGTACCATATAAAATAAACCCAAGGGGGAACACCCCGAGACACATATTAATCAAAATGACCAAAATTAAAGACAAAGAGAAAATATGGAAAGCAGCTAGGGAAAAGAAACAAATAACATAAAAGGGAAACCCAATAAGATTATCAGATTTTTCAGTTGAAACTCTGCAGGCCAGAAGGGAGTGGCATAATATACTTAATGTGATGAAAGGAAAAAACTCCCAACCAAGATTACTTTACCCAGCAAGGCTCTCATTCAGATTTGAAAGGAGAAATCAAAACCTGCACAGATAAGCAGAAGCTAAGAGATTTCTGCAACACTAAACCAGCTTTACAACAAATACTAAAGGAACTTCCCTAGACAGGAAAAAAAAAAAAGGCCACAACCAGAAATAAAAACACCACAAATGACAAGGCTCACCAGTAAAGGCATATATACAGTAAAGATACTAAATCATCCATGCACATTTATGCTACCAAAATCAGAAATCCCAAGAAGAGAGCACAAATGCAGGACACCAGAGACATACTTGCAATTAAGAAACCAACAACTTAATACGATCTCATTTATACATAGAGTCCTATATCAAAAGTTCAGGGTAACTGCAAACCAAAAATCTACAACTGATACACAAATAAGAAAAATCAACTCAAATACAACATTAAAGATTGCCATCTTGTGAGAGGAGACAACAAGAGAAGAAGGGAAGAAAAAGAGCAACAAAAATCCATAACAATTAATGAAATGACAATAAGAACATACTTATCAATAATTACCTTAAATGTTAATGGACTGAATGCCCCAACCAAAAGACACAGACTAGCTGAATGGATACAAAAACAAGACCCATATATATGCTGTCTTCAAGAGACCCACTTCACTTCTAGAGACACATACAAATAGAAAGTGAGAAGATGGAAGAAAATATTCCATGCAAACGGGAATAAAAAGAAAGCCAGAGTATCAATACTTGTATCAGACAAAATAGACTTTAAAATGAAGAACATTTTAAGAGACAAGGAAGGGCACCACATAATGATCAAAGGATCAATCCAAGAAGAAAATATAACAACTTTAAATATCTATGCACCCAACATAGGATCACCACACTATATAAGGCAACTGCTAACAACCTTAAAAGGAGAAATCAACATTAACACAATCATAGTGAGGGACTTTAACACTCCACTGACAGCAATGGACAGATCATCCAGTAAGAAAATCAATAAGGAAACACAGGCCCTGAATGAAGCGTTAGACCAGATGGACTCAATAGATATTTATAGCACATTCCATCCAAAAGGAACACAATACACATTCTTAACAAGTGGTCACGGAACATTCTCTAACACAGATCACATCCTGGGCTACAAATCAAGCCTTGGTAACCTTAAGAAAATTGAAATCGTATCAAGCATCTTTTCGGACCACAATGCTATATGACTGCAAATTAACAACAAGAAAAAAGAGGCAAAAAATACAAATACGTGGAGACTAAACAACATGCTACTAAGCAACCAATGCATCACTGAAGAAATCAAAGAGGAAATTAAAAAATACCTAGAAGCAAATGACAACACTCCAAAACCTCTGGGATACAGTAAAAGCATTTCTAAGAGGGAAGTTTATAGCAATACATGCCTACCTCAGGGAACAAGAAAAAGCTCAAATAAACAACCTAACTTTACATCTAAAGCAGCTAGAGAGGGAAAAAACTGACAAGACCTAAAGTAAGTATCCCAGGAATGCAAGGATTCTAAATATCTGCAAATCAATCAGTGTGATACACCATGTTAAACTGAAGAATAAAAACCATATCATCCTCTCAGTAGAGGCAGAACAAGCCCTTGACAAAATCCAACACCCATTTCTGATAAAAACCCTTCAGAAAGTGGGCATGGGGGAACCCATCTCAACATAATAAAGGCCATCTATGACAAACCCAGAGCTCAATCATCCTCAATGGTGAAAAGCTGAAAGAATTCCCACTGAGATCAGGAACAAGACAGGGATGTCCACTCTCGCCACTACTATTCAACATAGTTTTGGAAGACCCAGCCACAGCACTCAGAGAAGTAAAATAAAAGGAATCCAAATTGGAAAGGAAGACATAAAACTATCACTATTTGAAGATGACATGATACTATACCCAGAGAATCCTAAAGACTCTACCAGAAAACTGTTAGAGCTCATCAATGAATCTGGAAAACTCGCAGGATACAAAATTAATACACAAATCAACTGCTTTTCTATACACTAACAATGAAAGAGCAGAAAGAGAAATTAGGGGAGCAATCCCGTTTACCATCGCATCAAAAAGAATCAAATACTTAGGAATAAACCTACCTAAAGAGACGAAAGACCTGTATTCTGAAAACTATAAGATGCTGATGAAAGAAATCAAGGATGACATGAACAGATGGAAAGACATACCATGCTCTTGGCTTGGAAGAATCAATATTATCAAAATGACTATACTGCCCAAAGCAATCTACACATTCAACGCAATCCCTATCAAATTACCAAGGACCATTTTCACAGAACTAGAACAAAATATTTTAAAGTTTGTTTGGAAACACAAAAAAACCAGAAGAGCCAAAGACATCCTGAAAAAGAAAAATGGAGCTGGAGGAATCAGGCTCCCTGACTTCAGGCTACACTACAAAGCTACAGTCATCAAAACAGTATGGTACTGGCACAAAGACAGAAATATAGATCACTGGAATAGGACGGAAAGCCCAGAATTAAACCCACGCACCTACAGTCAACTAATCTATGACAAAGGAGGCAAGAATATACATTGGACAAAAGACAGCCTCTTCAATAAGTGGTGCTGGCAAAACTGGACAGCTACGTGTAAAAAAAATGAAATTAGAACACTAACACCATGCACAAAAATAAACTCAAAATGGATTAAAGATCTAGATATAAGACCAGATACTATAAAACTCTTAGAGGAAAACATAGGCCAAACACTCTCTGACATAAATGATAGCAACATCTTCTCAGATCCACCTGTTAGAGTAATGACAATAAAAAGAAAAATAAACAAAGGGAACTTAATTAGACTTAAAATTTTCTGCACAGCAAAGGAAACCCGAAACAAAACAAAAAGAAAGCCCACAGAATGGGAGAAAATATTTGCAAATGAATCGACTGACAAGGGATTAATCTCCAAAATTTACAAACACCTCCTACAGCTCAATACCCAAAGAACAAACAACCCCATCAAAAAATGGGCAGAAGATCTAAACAGACAATTCTCCAAAGAAGACATACAGATGGCCAAAAACACATGAAAAGACGCTCAACATCACTCATTATTAGAGAAATGCAAATCAAAACCACTATGAGGCACCACCTTACATCAGCCAGAAGGGCCATCATCAAAAAGTCTACAAACAATAAGTGCTGGAGGGTATGGAGAAAAAGGAACCCTATCACACTGTTGGTGAGAATGCAAATTGGTGCAATCACTGTGGAAAACAGTATGGAGATTTCTGAGAAAACTAAAAACAGAATTACCATTTGATCCAGCAATCCCACTCCTGGTCATCTATCCAGAGAAATCCATGACTCGAAAAGACACATGTACTCCAGTGTTCATTGCAGCACTCTATGCAATAGCCAAGGCATGGCAACAACCTAAATTCCCATCGACAGAGGAGTGGATAGGGAAGATGTGGTACATATACACAATGGAATATTAATCAGCCATTAAAAGAAACGAAATAACATTTACGGCAACATGGATGGACCTAGAAATTATCATGCGAAGTAAAACCAGTCAGACAATGAGACACCAACATCAAATGCTACCATTTACATGTGGAATCTAAAAAAAAGGACACAATGAACTTCTTCGCAGAACAGATACTGACTCACAGACTTTGATTTGTGTACACCTATAATTGTAATAAAATTCATTAAGTAATTAAAAAATAATAAAAATAAAGTTCACTGAGTATTGTTCAGAATTCAATACTAAAAAAAAAAAGAGAAATCAGCTGCATTCTGTATAGGAACAAAGAAATATCAGAAAAGCGATGTTAGGAGTTCCCCTTGTGGCTCAGTGTTTAACGAATCCGACTAGGAACCATGAGGTTACAGGTTCGATCCCTGGCCCTGATCAGTGGGTTAAGGATCCGTCGTTGCTGTGAGCTGTGGTGTAGGTTGCAGACGCGGCTCGGATCCCGCGTTGCTGTGGCTGTGGCGAAGGTCAGCAGCTACAGCTCCTGTTAGACCTCTAGCCCTGGAACCTCCATATGCCACATGTGCGGCCATAGGTAAGGCAAAATACAAAAAAATAAAAAAAAGAAAAAAGAAAAAAGAAATGTTAAAAAAAAAAGTTAAAATATCACAAAAAAAAAAAAAACCAGGAATAAACCTGACCAAGGAGGTGAAAGACTTATACAATGAGAACTATAAAACATTAATCAAGGCAATTAAAGAGGATTCAAAGAAATGGAAAAATATTCCATGCTCCTGGAATGGATGAGTTAATATTATTAAAATATCCATACTACCCAAAGCAATCTATAGATCTAATGCCATTCCTTTCAAATTACCCATGACATTTTTCACAGAATTAAGAATAATCCACACAAAATCAAATTGACTTGTGATGATTTATGTTTACCTACAATTGAAATAAAATCCATTAAGTTAAAAAAAAGAAAAATGAATAATCCAAATATTTATATGCAACCATAAAAGAGCCAGAATTACCAAAGCAATCCTGAGGGAAAAAAACCGTGGCAGGAAGCATAACTTTCTCAGACTTCAGACAATATTACAAGGCTACAGTAATCAAGACAGTGTGATATTGGTTCAAAAACAGCCATACACATCAATGGGAGAGAAGAGAGGCCCTCCCCCCAAAAAAACCCAGACACCTTCAGTCAATTAATCTTCGACAAAGGAGGCAAGAATATAAAATGGGAAAAAGAGTCTCTTCAGCAAGTGTTGCCTGCAAAACTGGACAGCTGCATGTAAATCAATGAAACTAGAACACACCATGCACAAAAATAAACTCAAAATGGCCTAAAAACTAGTAAGACAAGACACCATCAAACTTCTAGAAGAGAACATATATGAAACATTCTCTGACATCAACCATATAAATGTCTTCCTAGGTTAGTCTCCCAAGGCAATAGAAATGAAAACAAAAATAACAAATGGGACCTAATCAAAGTTACAAGCTTTTGCACAGCAAAGGAAACCAGAAACAAAATCAAAAGACAGAATGGGAGTAAATAGTTGAAAATGATGCAATTAACAAGGGATCAATCTCCAAAACATACAAACAACTCATACAACTCAACATCAACCAAAAACCAACAATCCAATCAAAAAATGGGCAGAAGACCTAAACAGACATTTCTCCAAAGCAGACATAGGGATGGCCAGTAGGCACAGGAAAAAATGCTCAAATCACTAATTATTAGAGAAATGAAATTCAAAACTACAATGAGGTACCACCTCACACCTGTCAGAATAGGCATCATTAGTAAGTCTACAAATAACAAATGCTAGAGAGGGTACAGAAAAAGGGGAATCCTTCTTCACTGTTGGTGGCAATGTGAAGTGGTACAACCACTACGGAAAATAGCATGGAGGTGCCTTATAAAACTAAATATGGAACTACCACATGACCCAGCAATCCCACTCCTGGGCATAAATCCAGAAAAGCTTTCATTTTAAAAGATAGGTGCCCCATGCCCCCTCTTTTCACTGCAGCACTATTCACAACAGTCAAGACATGGAAACAACCTAAATCTCCATCAGCAGATGAACTGACTAAAAAGATGTGGTACATATATACAATGGAATACTACTCAGCCATAAAAAGAACAAAACAATGCCATGTGCAGCAATGTGGATGGAACCAGAGACTCTCATACTAAGTGATATAAGTCAGAAAGAGAAAGACAAATACCGTATGGTATCACTTATATGTGGAATCTAAAATCCTATCTCCTGGAATAGACCATGAGGAAAATAATATTTTAAAAAAAGAATGTGCGTATATGCATGTATATATATCTATCATATATAATATATATACACACACAGAGACATAATATAAATGCATGCCTGAGTCACTGCTGTACAACAGAAATTGGTACAACACTGTAAACCCACTGTATCTTTTGTCTCTTAAGGGCTGCACCCGCAGCGTATGGAAGTTCCCAGGCTAGGGGTCCAATCAGAGCTGCAGCCACCAGCCTATGCCACAGCCACAGCAATGCCAGATCTGAGCCATATCTGAGACCTACACCATAGCTCACAGCAACGGTGGATCCTTAACCCACTGAGCGAGGCTAGGGATCAAACCTGTGTCCTCACGGATGCTAGTTGGGTTTGTCAGCTGCTGAGCCATGAGGGGAACTCCAATCCACTATACTTTTTTTATTTTTTGGTCTTTTTGCCTTTTATGTAGAGCTGCACCCACGGCATATGGAGGCTCCCAGGCTAGGGGTCTAACAGGAGCTGTAGCTGCCGGCCTTCGCCACAGCCACAGCAACACGGGATTCGAACCGCGTCTGCAACCTACACCACAGCTAACGGCAACGCCAGATCCTTAACCCACTGAGCAAGGCCAGGGATCGAACCCACAACCTCATGGTTCTTAGTCGGATTCGTTAACCACTGAGCCACAAAGGGAACTCCCCAATCCACTATACTTTAATACAAATTTTTAAAAAGTAAAAAAAAAAAATCTCTTTTCCGGAGTTCCTATCGTGGCTCAGGAGGTTAGGAACCCAATGTAGTCTCCATGAGGATGTGCATTCAATTTCTAGCCTCATTTAGTGGGTTTAGAATCCCATGCTGCCACAAGCTGTGCCACACTGATAAGGCTGGGATTCAAGGTTGCCGTGGGGGTGGTATAGGCCTCAGCTGCAGCTTGGATTTGACTCCTAGCCTGGGAACTTCCATATGTCACATGTGCAGCAGTAAAAAGAAGAAAAAAAAATATTTTTAGAGAGTCAAGGTGATATTAATACACCACTAAACAAATCATGTTCCATGGGACAATCCTATTGTTCATTCTGTGAAAAAGCTGGGGAACCTTTCTCTAGCACTCATCCAGATAATTAGGTATTAAAAAAATCATGTTAATATAGTATAGTAATATAATAAAAACCTCAGCTAAAAGCAATGGCATAGCAAAAGGAGAATGTGAGAGCTGGGAACATTCCCGATTGGAGTATTTTATTTTATTGCAGAATAGTGGTGCACAGTGATTATAATGCAGTGTAAATTCCCAACACAGGCAGTTCTCGTCGTGGCTGATTAATAAAGCCTCAAGTACTGATTTGGTGAATTTATTATTTTCCATTCTAATTACTAAAGTAAGAAGTACATAAACAGTTCGTAATTGTGTAGGACAATATTAGTTTTGATTAAGGGCTATTTTAACTCTCAGTCTCTCTCGATCATAATATAATCTTAAGACATCTAGACAACCTGACACATCACATACCTATCTTGCTGACTGGAAAGAACGAACACAGAAATGAGCAAGAGGTGACTGGTGTCCTGGAGTCCTTGGGTAACAAACACACACTCCAGAAAAGTGAGAAATAAACTCTATGAGGGCTCAAAGACTTGCCACTTAATGTTCTTACAGTTGTAATGACCAGGAGCATTACAAGACATCATCTCCAAAGTAAAAGACAAATTGCTGAGACTTCAGTTTTCATTCAAGATGGAATAAGAGGGACTGGACTTACCTTCCACCTAAAACAACTAAAAATCATAATAAATATGTGAAACAACATTTTTCAAGAAGTAAGACACCAGAAAAAAAGATCGCGACACTTGACAAAGGGGAAACAAATGAGGTGCTTCATATAATTATCACATTTTACTGTCTGGTGGCATCTTAAGGGGAAGGTAGCTCAAGTCTGCCAAGAAGAAAGGGTAAATACTACAAAGAATGTTCTAAAAACCTACAGAGAGCCTCACTTGTCTTAGGTTGAGTAATGATCATTCCATGAACCTGAAGAAATACTTGAAGTTAGGGAAAGAGCCATCTCCAAGTATTAGAGCAGTAGCCCTTAATCAAGACTGATTTTGCCCCCTGGGTGACAGTGATGTTTGGAGACATTTGGGTTTGTCAAAATTCTTGGAGGGGAACGGGGTACTACTAGCATCAAGTGACTATAAGCCAGAGATGCTGCTAAACATCCTGTGAGTCAGAGGACAAGGCCCCCAAATAAAGGATTCTCTGTGCCAAAATGTCAACAGTTCGGAGGTTTAAACTTCCTGGATCAGAGGGAACAATACCCAAAACTCACACAGGCACAGAAGAGTTACCATTCCCACCAGGGAGAATTGGCAATCTCATAATTCAGAATGCACTTAGTAGAGTACTCAGAAGGCTTCTGATTAAACAATGGGACAAAATTAACACTTCACTAAATGCTGTTTGGGTGCTACATAGCATAGCTCAAAAAAACAGCCCTAAAGAATCAAGTGATTCCCAAATTACTTGTGTCTGAGAAAAATATTTGCGGGAAATTTAAAAATATCCAGCATGTAAAAAGGTGAAACTCCTAATTTCTGGTGTTCTATCAAAAGTTACCAGGCAAGCAAAATGACCCATAATGAGGGGAAAAAAAACAATCAAAACCCACTTGGTAATTGTCAGATGACATAGTTAAAAAAAAAAAAAAAAGACACTTAAAAACTTACTCCAACTATATTCCTTATGTTCGAGAAAATACAGAAAAGATTAACCATTTAAGAAGAGACATTAAAAAAAAAACTCCAGAGAAAAGAATAATATCTGATATGTAAATTACATTGGATGGGACAAATGGCATATCAGATCATTGTGGAAGAAAAGATTTAAAAGCTTAAAGACACAAAAATAGAAATAAAAACAGGGAGTTCCTGTCGTGGTGCAGAGTTAATGAATCCAACTAGGAACCATGAGGTTGCAGGTTCAATCCCTGGCCTCGCTCAGTGGGTTAAGGATCCGGCGTTGCCGTGAACTGTGGTATAGGTCACAGACGTGGCTTGGATCCTGCGTTGCTGTGGCTCTGGCGTAGGCTGGCGGCCACAGCTCCATTAGACCCCTAGCCTGGGAACCTCCGTATGCCGCGGGTGCAACCCTAAAACGACCAAAGACAAAAAAAAAAAAAAAAAAAGGGAAATAAAACACATGGGAAACAGATCAAGATGGAGAAGTGGGAGAATGCTGAGCTCATCTCAAAAATACATCTATAAGTGGAGCAATTCTCATTGAAATCAAACTGGAGACTAGCAGAAAGCCTCATATAACCAAAGCTGTAAACAAAAACCCACATCAGGTCAGATAAGAAAGGAGGAAAGCAATGAGGTCAGGACTTGTACCCCTAGGAGGGGACAACCCTAAGAGGGAGGCTGCATGGCCTCAGAGATCCTCCCCAATGAGTGAGGGGTTTGAACCACATAACTGGAAATCTAGCACTGCAGTCTAACACTAGAAGGAAAGTCCCCTTGGCTAGTTTGAAGATGAGTGGGACTAGCAGAGGGGTTGTGAGAAATCTATACTCCGCTAGTGAAGAGCACACACATGCTTGTTTGATCTCAAAACAAGGTGGAGGAGAGTTCCCCTTACAGCTCTGTGGAAACGAATGTGACTAGCATCCATGACGATGCTGGTTTGATCCCTGGCCTCACTCAGCGGGCTGACAATCTGGTGTTGCTGTAAGCCAGACACAGCTTGGATTTGGCATTGCTGTGGCTATGGCACAGACCGGCAGCTACAATTCCGATTCGACCCCTAGACTGGGAATTTCCATATGCCACAGGTGCGGCCCTAAAAAGACAAAACAAGGTGAAGAAAGCAACTAAAAATGCCAGGGACTCTAGCTGGCTTCCTGCATCTGCCCCGAGTGCACCCTGACCCATGCTGAGCGCTGCTTCAGCCCCTCTTGCTCCACTGCACAGCTCCCCATGAGGGCAAAGGCTACCATGGCCAGGGAGAATATGCAGTTGTGGCAGACAGAACCAGCTCAGACCCAACACTACATCTAAACAGAGTGAGGGCAACCATTACTGCCATTCATTGGGAAGGCAGATCACACAACAGTGGTCTGGAACTCTGGTGTGCTAGGCCAGCCAGTGTGTACCATGACCTACAATGAGCGCCCACTCTGGTCCCTCATGCTCCAGCTCTACTCCCCTCTGGGATGAAGATGCCAGTGTCAGGAGCGGAGAAGTCCTCATGGCTATGCTCCAGTACATACTGCCACTTCTATTCAACATAGTATTACAAGTCTTAGCCACAGCAACTAAACAACAAAAAAGAAATAAAAGGCACCTAAATTGGAAAGGAAGAAGTAAAACTGTCACTATTTGCAGATGACATGATACTTTATATAGGAACTCTAAAGTCTCCACCAAAAAACTATTAAAGTAAATGAATTCAGTAAAGCTGCAGGATACAATAATACAGAGAAATCTCTTGCTTTTCTATACCCTAATAAGGAACTATGTGAAAGAGGAAAAAAAGAAAACAATGGCATCTGAAAGTGCATGAAAAAAAATAAAATATCTAAGAAAAAAACTTAAACAAGGAAGTGAAAGACCCATACACTGAAAACTATAAAACAATGATAAAGGAACCTGAAGATGATACAAAGAAATGGAAAGATATCATGGACTGGAAGGATACTGTTAAAATGTTCATGTTACCCAATTGACAGATTTAATGCAATCCCTATCAAAATACCCATGACATTTTTCACAGAACTAGAACAAATAATCCTGAAGTTTATATGGAACCACAAAAGAACCTGAAAAGCCAACGCGGTCTTCAGAAAAAAGAACAAAGCCTGAGGTATCATGCTTTTTGGCTTTCCTACTAGACTACACTACAAAGCAAGAGTAATCAAAACAGTATAAAACTGACTCAAAAAAAAAAAAAAGACACACAGATGAAATGGAATAGAAAGCCCAGAAATAAAATCCACATACCATGGTCAATTTATCTATGTCAAAGGAGGCAAGAATATACAATGGGGAAAAGGTAATCCCTTCAATAAGTCATGCTGGGAAAACTGGACAGCTACATTTAAAGGAATGAAATTAGAACAATTCCTCACAACGTATACAAAAATAAATTCAAAATGGATTAAAGACCTAAAATATAAGACCTGAAACCATAAACTCCTAGAAGAGAGCATAAGCAGAACACTCTGATATAAATCAAAGCAGTAATTGTTTTCAACCTATTTGCTAAGGCAACAGAACACAAGCAAAAATAAACCATTGGGACCTAATTAAACACAGAAGCATTTGAACAGCAAAGGAAACCATTGACAAAATGAAGACTATGTACTACTAAATGGAGAAAATACCTGCAAATGGTATTACCAACAAGGAGTTAATAACCAAAATATGTAAGTAGCTTATACAATTCAGTATCAAAGAAATAAACAACCCAGCTGGAAAATGGGCCAAGGACATGAAAAACTCATTTCCAGAGAAGACACACAGATGGTCAAAAACATATGAAAAGATGCTCAACATCATCAATCATCAGAGATATGCAAACCAAAACCACAAATATGTACCATCTCCCTCCTGTCAAAAAGGCTATCAATAAAAGATCACAAATAACATATGCTGGCAAGGATGTGGAGAAAAAGGAACCCTAGTAAGAAAAGGAACGTAAATTGCAGCCACGATGCAAAACAATATGAAGTGTCCTCAAAAAAACTAAAAATAGAACTACTATAAGATTCAGAAGCTCCACTCCTAGGTATACATACATACAAAGAAATGAAAACACCGATTCAAAGAGATACAGGCACCCAATGTTCATAGCAGCATTATTTACAATAGCCAAGATATGGAAGCAAACTAAGTATCCCAAAGATGAATGGATAAAGACGATGTGGTATCCATATGTATGTGTGTACACACACACACACACACACACACACACACTACTGAGCCATAACAAAGAATGAAATTTTGCCACCTACAGCAATAAAGATGGAGTTGGGGGGTATTATGCCTAGTGAAATAAATCAGAAAGACAAATATCCTATGTTACCACTTACTCCTAGAATCTAAAAAATTAAACAAAGGAATGCACATAATAAAACAAAAACAGACTCACAGATATAGAGAACAAACCAGTGGTTACCAGTGGGGAGAGAGGCAAGACAGACGTAGGGAACTAAGAGGTACAAACTCGTAAATATAAAATATAATAACAACAACACAAGGATATAATTTATAGCAAAGGAAATGCAGCCAACATTTTAAATAACTTTAAACTGAGTATAATCTACAAAAATACCGAATCATTATGTTGTACACATGAAACTATCAATGCTGTAAATATTTCAGTTTTAAAAAGTAAAGATAAATAAAACAGAAAAGACAGAAAAAATTCTTAACAGAGCACCAGCAAAATATTTAACAACTTCAAGCCGACTAACAAAAGCATGATTGGTGTCACTGTGGGGAAGACAAAGAACAAAAAAATAATTTGGAAAATCTTCTGTATTTTCTATTTTCTTTTCTATTTTTGGTCACAGTCATGGCATCTGGAAGTTCCTGGGCCAGGGTTCGAACACATGCTACAGCAGCAAACCGAGTCAACGCTGGATCCTTAACCTGCTGAGCCACAAGAGAACTCAAAAAATATTCCGTACTTGACAAAAAATTATAAACTGGCATACCTAGGAAGCTCAACAAAATGCAAGCACAAGAAACAGGAAAGAAAAAAAAAACAAAAAACAGCAGCAGCAAAGCAAACCATAATCAAATTGCTTAAAAAGATAAATTATAAAAGCAGCCAGAGAAAGAAGATAATTACAGTGAGAACAATAATTAGAATTACAACACATTTCCAATCAGAAACAATGCAATCCAAACACCAACACCTTTAAAGCCACAAAAGAAAAAACTATCACTATTGTTCATTTTACACTGAATCAATGTACAATGTACAAAAAAAATGTTAAAAGTCCTTCACAAAAGAGGAAAACAGTACCAGATGGAAAATCTGGATCCACATAAAGGAATGAAGAAAACTGGAAATAGTAACTACATGGGTAAACACAAATCTCTTTTCTAATTAAAGACACTTCACAGTTTAAAGCAACAGCAACAACAATATATTATGAGGTTTATTAATAAAACGTGTATAAGTAAAATGCAGCTCAACTGACAGCACAAAGCCCAGGAGGTAAAAACAGGAAGTATGATATTGTAAGGTTCTTATACTATATATGAAATAGCATAAAACCACTTGAAGGCTGACTGTGATAAGTTTAAGATGTACACTATAAACTGTTAAAAAATCATAGCTGGTAGATCCTTTTGGATTTTTTTACATACACAAGTAACATAGCCTGTGAAAAACAGTATTATTTCTTCCTCCCCCATCTATATGCATATCCGTTTTTTTTCTTTCTTGGGCTTTAATGCATGAGCTAATAAGACTTCCAAAACAATGGCTGGAGTAGGTGTGGTCACATACTACAAACACAGCTGCTGGGCCCCACCCTTTAAGAGTCATCATAACCTGGCCAGACACCCACAAAATGCCTATCCCTTAGAAATGTGCTTGTTATTTTTTTACACCTACACTAAGACGACTTTTAGTGACAAGTTCTGATAACCGTAACACACAAAAATTATGTAAAGGCAAAAATAATTAAGTCCTATAACTTAAACCAGGTAAGGGTAGGCTAGAGTTGACTAGTCCCAGAATTTTCTGAGATTCTCGACTGAATTATGTCATATATAATTTCCTCTGTCAAGTCAGACAACACATTTAGTACATCACTGATGATGCCAGGAATAGCTGACAAAGAACCATAAACTCACTTTTCAATTTTAAAGTCTAAGTGAGAATATAATTCACAAGTTTTGAAACATACATGTGGTTCTACAGTTCTCCACCTCGTGAAGCTGACAAAGTTCACAAACTTAAGAATCTAAAAGCCTGTCTTCAAATATCTAAATTTGTCCTGTTATTTGCCTCCAATCTTATTACAGAGGGACAATTTGGCCATTTTACATGCAGTTCTCCAATATTATCTATAAATGGTGACCACATGAACGTGAATCCAAGTATTAGGATTACTTCTATCAGGGATTGGCAAAACTTTTTCTTTTTTAATAAAGGGTCAGATAATAAATATTTTAGGTTTTCTGCACCATATGGTTTTTGTCACAAGTACTAACTCATTTTGCTTTTGTAGCATGAAAACAAACAAACAAAATACAGGTAAATGAGTTTTATTTACAAAATAGCTGGTAGGCTAATTTGACTCCCAGGCAATACTTTGTCAAACCCTAAATGCATGTGGTGAAAAATACCTACCAAGGAGGTCAAGCCATGAATAAACACCTCTTTGGAGAAAAGCTCAACTTACGCGTTGTGGTGGAAACTGAAAACACCAGATTTTCATTTTTCCAACAAACTTCCATAAAACTCGGGCATGGCATTTTAATGATTCAAGCACTACCAATCAGATACATCCATCCCAAACTTTCAATCTACTAATATCAAGAAGAAAGAATTATACGGAATCCACTTTAGCAGCTTGTGGTAGCAGCAGGGTCTGTCAACACTTGCAGTGTACAGTATAAGTGGTTGGCAGTGCAAGTTGTGGTATCCACCGTGCTCAGTGTACAGCAGTACTTTCTTTACCAAACGTAATAAAGAATACGGATCATAGTTGTCTAGCCTCAAGTCTACTTCTCTAGCATTCCTGGCAATTCTGAAGCTACCCACTATCCTTTTAATAAATCCCTTTGCTATAAATTGTCCAGAATTGGCTTCTATTGCATGTAAGTAACGGCCTTGAGAGACCCTTATACTAGCACCACTAGCATCATTTGGAACTTTGCAAAATGCAAATTCTCAGACTCTATCCCCAGACCTAGTGAATTAGAATCTCTGGAAGCAGAGCCTAGCTATGTGTGGTTTAATGAGCCCTACAGATGGTTCTGATGCATACTAAAGTTTAGTACGATTGGTTTATAGGTAAGATCTATACCATTCTGTGTTATTGGCTAATTACCTATTAAGGAGGGAGGGACACTAGTACTGAGGTGTCTAATAAATCCTGGTCCCTCTAGTGCATGGTTAGAGAGTCATAAGAGGCTACACATTTATGAAAGGACAGAAAATAATCTCCCAGAACAAAAGATGGTTGGAGTAACAAGCTGATTATCTCTTATTATATAGGTGATTAAAGGTTTTGGTTTACACTGGACAGCAAGTAGTTGCTGACTGTGTAGTGCTGGTCTTATAAAGGGGTTTCCTGTGGTTTCAGTACCAGTTATCTCTAAGATAGGCTTAAAGGACTACACTACCTATTAGGCTCTTGGTGTGTTATAGGTGTTATACATGTTTTATTTACTTATTTATTTAGCCACATCCACAGCATATAGAAGATCCTAGGCTGGGGACTGAACCCGTGCCACAGCAGTGACCCAAGCCACAGATGACAATGCTGGATCCCTAACCACTTGGCCACCATGCAACCCTCAATCAAAGCTATTATAGAAAGCCAAAAAACTCTGACATAGGCAGACCAAAAATATCTGTCTTAGAGGGAGTTCCCGTCGTGGCTCAGTGGTTAACGAATCCGACAAGGAACCATGAGGCTGCAGGTTCGATTCCTGGCCTTGCTCAGTGGGTTAAGGATCCGGCGTTGCTGTGAGCTGTGGTGTAGGTTGCAGACGTAGCTCAGATCCCGCGTTGCTGTGGCTGTGGTGAAGGCCGGCAGTTACAGCTCCTGTTAGACCCCTAGCCTGGAAATCTCCATATGCCGCGGGTGCGGCCCTTGATAAGGCAAAAAGACAAAAAAAATCTGTCTTAGAGGTATTTCTTGGTAGCAAAAGCTTTAATGCTATATTCAATGCAGTATTATAATTATTTACAGTGTACATCTAAAAGCGGTTCTACTGAACCTGAAAGAGAGGAGTCATGAGGAAGATACAAAAACTAGTAATTTATGACATTCTAGATCTGTAACACCTAAATCAGTCACTGGTTCTGTAACTACCACGAAATACTGCACAAATTATTTAGGGGTATTAAAAGAACAAATATGAATGCAGGATTCAGGAATAAAATAACAGGTTCCACTTGTGCAAAAAGGTGAGGAAGTGGTGCTGATCCAGCACTTTCTAAAAGAGAGGCCAGACCCTCTCAGCCAGTCAGGTATGTGAGAGAAGGTGGGCAAGCTGAGCCGGTGAGATCACAGCCAACCTACAAACTGCCCTTCAAACAACCCATACCCAATGCATTCACCATAAGTATATTCTATGACTTCTCAATTTTACTGTTAAATGAAATATTAAACTCTTATTTGTGGCTCTGTATGTATGAGGAATTAATGATTCAGCGAAGTATACATTTCTAATTAGGCAGACTGGGATTTCTATACCCTTCCTCAATGTTGTAGTTAAGGAGTGTGCTGCTCTCAGAGCAACTCCATCTCTCAATTCTGTGGGCTACTGTTCTATGCATGCTTATAAAACCAATTAAAACTTGGATTACACTGAGTTTTTTGTTTTTAAATTTTATGGCCGCACCTGCAGCACATGGAAGTTCCCAGGCCAAGGACTGAATCTAAGCTGTTGCTGCAGTTAACACCGAATCCTTTAACCCACTGTGCCAGGTTGGAGACAGAACCCACAACTTCACAGCAACCACAGCCACTGTAGTCAGATTCCTAACCAAATGCACCATGGCTGGAACACCAACACTGGGATTCTTGGAGCAATTCTGACTTTTTCTTTTCCTGGAAGTCTAAAACTGGCGAATTTCTTATCTATGATATGCTTAAGTCATCACACAGCTTTCAGTAAATCAACTATCTAAAACACTCATTAACCAAGATATTTTACTCTTTATCCTAGGAATTTTAACAACAAAAAAATCTCTCAGGATGACTCTCTATAGTCAGTACAGATTCAGTCCCAAGATACACATATTCTGAGGCTATAGGGCTACAATCAAAATTTATGCTGAGGATCTGACCCAGCAATCCCACTCCTGGGCATCTACCCAGAGGAAACCATGATTCGAAAAGACACATGTACTCCAGTGTTCATTGCAGCACTCTATGCAATAGCCAGGTCATGGAAACAACCTAAATGCCCAGCGACAGAGGAGTGGGTAGGGAAGATATGGTACATACACACAATGGAATATTACGCAGCCATTAAAAGGAACGAATTACCAACATTTATAGCAACATGGATGGACCTAGAAATTATCATGCGAACTGAAACCAGTCAGACAATTAGACAGCAACACCCAATGCTACCGCTTACACGTGGAAACTAAAAAGACACAATGAACTTCTTTGCAGAACATACAATGACTCACAGACATTGGAAAACCTTGGTTTTTCAAATAAAACAGTCTAGGGGGTGGGGGGATGCACTGTGGGTTTGGGACACAAAATCTATCAAATTGACTTGTGATGATTTATGTACACCTATAATTGAAATAAAATCCATTAAGTTAAAAAAAATTTATGCTGAGGAATCGTCTCCAAATCTGGGGGTTTGGGATTGGCATATGCATGCTGAGGTATATGGAAATTGGCCAACGGTGACATTCTGTATAGCACAGAGAACTCTACCCAAATTTCTGTGATAATCTATATGGGAAAAGAATATGAAAGAAAATGGATATGTGTATATGTATGACTGAATCAATTTGTTGTACACAGAAATGATCACAACCCTGTAAATCAACTATACTTCAATAAAACTTGAAAAAACGTCTCCAAATCACCAATAGGCTGCCTTCAGCCTAACAATGTGATTAAAATCTTGGCAAACTATTGCCTTTGGAATGGATAAGTAATGAGATCCTGCAGTATACCACTGGGAACTATATCTAGCAACTTATGATGGAGCACGATAATGTGAGACAAACAAATGTATATGTGTATGTGTGACTGGGTCACCTTGCTGTAGAGTAGAAAATTGACAGAACACTGTAAACCAGCTATAAGGGAAAACAATAAAAACCATTTCTAAAAATTAAAAACAAAACATAAAAAAAAATCTTGGACACTGGAGACAGTTGTGGGTTCCAACTCTGCCTCTATCAGTTAACCATGTAACCTTGGATAATGTGATTTGGATAACATTTATTTTTTGTACAACAAGAATGATAAACTACTTCCTTTTGAATGTAAAATAATGCCTATTAAATGGGTAGTACAGACACTATCACACAGTAAAGGCTAATAAATCTTGGTACATGTTTTATATGTTTGCATTATAAAGTTACAAAACAATGCTTAAGTTATAATCAACAGACTATTAAAACTATTTTAAAGATGATTTTCAACAACTACTCCAAGTTAAGCCCATATATTAAACACAGAATCCCATTTCACTGGTTTTCTCGTTCATGAAGGTATAAATTTATTCTGCAAAATGCCAAGAAAGTTACACATAACACTTACTACAGCTGGTGCGAGGACCATGGATTCTAAACACCATTTCCTACTAAAAGGAACCAGGATTCCCTAGATAAAATGCTGATTTTAGTAGCAGGGCAAGGCAAGTACAAGCCTGGAACCCTTTTTTTTTTTTTTTTGGCTGTACTCACACCGCATGTAAATTTCCCAGGCCAGGGGATCAAACCCACAGCACAGAAATCATTCGAGGAGCTGCAGTGACAACACCAGATCCTTAACCCATTGTCACAAGGAGACCCCCCCAAGCCTGGAACATCTTTTTGGGCTAGAAAGTGAGGCATTAAAGACTCATGGGGTCATGCCAAAAGGACGTAAGAGCTTAGAAAGGGTTTCCACTGGCTAAATTTGGGACAACCCAATAATAAGAATAATGACAACAGAAAAAAATACAAAAATAATCCTTGAATTCAGTTTTGTTGTTGCTGTTTTTAAGGAGGAGGAGAGGGAGAAGTGCGCAAAGTTCTGTACAGAATACCATATATTAAACACAGAATACCATATATTAAACACAGCTAATAAATGTGGAAAGAATAAACAACTATACTTTCTACCGCACACTTTCAGGTGGGTGACTCATCAGCATCTCAAGTGCAATAAATCCAAAGATAAACTGATTATCTAAACCCCTAACAGTGTCTTGTTCCTAGGTTCCCTGATTTAGGTAACAGTACTCATCTTCAACAGCTCTGGTGAGAAATCTCTCAATTCTACTTTCTAAACATCTTTATTCACCATTTCAACTGAAGCAATTTAGGGATTCATTATTTCTTGCTGGATAACAGAAAACAGCCTTCTTGCCTCTAGTCTGCCTGTAATCCACTCTTCAAAGTGCTGCCAGGGTGATCTTTATAAAAAGAAAATACAAACTCCTTAACAAGGAAAATACAGTCCTTCGTCTCCTGGATCCTGATCATAACTCCAGCCCCATCTATTTTCCTACTCATTTCTGTCCCAAAGTTCCAGCTATCCAGATGACTTGCATGTTTGCGTCAAGCTCACCTTGTGGCCTTGGCAAATACTGTTTGTTCCCTTTTCAGAAAATACATATTGCTCCTTCTTCACCTAACTTTTATATAATTCTAGTCCACACTCAAGTCAGGGCTTCCCCTTCTAAAACATCAATGAAACCTGCCTACCCTTTACTCCTCTATCTCTCAACAGCCCTCTCACAAACTCCTGAGCACTTGGTATTTACAATTATCACAGTATTTAACCTGACTGTATTTTAATTGTCTGTGTACCTGTTTATCTCCTTCTCCCTCCTCTCAGAACCTGAACCTTTTGTCCCTGGCACTTAAAAATAGGGTTTTAAAAATATTTACCACACAAATATTCATCGGGCCATCTTCCACACACACAAAACCATCAACTCTGCCTCAGAAAGTCATTTGAGGAATTCATAAACAATTCAAACTTCAGGTGGCACTTGAGACACTTATGAGGCACTTGTGACACTAAACTCTTTTCTAAAAAATTTGCTATGATGAAACCATCTCATATTAGCTAAACGTTTTTAAGAAATCATCTAGAACAGGTTAACACACTCTGAAAACAGAAGTTATAAAACAGGATGGTATTAAAAAAAATCATGTATCAAGCAAACCAGTTTCATTCCACATGAAACTTGAGAATTATAAACTTCCATTAAATTGGCACAGGCACTTTAAAGAACTTCATACGGTACAGGCAAGGTTAAACAAGAAGCATTTATTCAGGAAAATATCAGCCCTCTATATAGATGTCAGTAAAGAAATAAAAGTTCAAAGCTTACAATGTAACCTAAAAGTTCAGGGATAAAGAGAAAGCAGTGGTCTGCAGAAGTGACTGATGAATCATGAAACCTTAACCAAGACATTTTATCTCTCTAGAGTTCAGCTCCTCTATCTGTAAGCAACCCATTTCACTAGCTCTTGACCCCATTAGCTAAACAGTATTTTTTAGGGAGCTATACAGGCTCACAATTACCTGCTAGGTGGTGGTGCTACTTCTGTAAGGTACTAAGTGTCCTGGGCCATGAGTCCCACAGAATCTGCTATGTCTCAAAGCCTGAGGCCCTACAGCTTCCAAAGTTTCATTAAGGGCAAAGTAGTGGAAAAAGTCCAGTAGCGGAGAAAGCCTAGTAGTGGAGAACATCAAACAGGGGCTGCTTATGCTTCCATAACCTCAAGTTCTTAAAGGAGCTCATATAGTTTTTACATACAGCCAGACCTAAGTTTACACACGCTAGTTCAAGGTAAAGCCAAATAACTACAATGTTACATAGCTCACAAGTGTACATCCTGTCAAAGAACAATATCATACAATCAAACTGTCGTCCACTCCTGGCTGCTCCTCCTCTTTGCAGAATTCTCTCTCAGGAAAGCTTCTCATCTCTCAAAAACAAAATCTTACGGTGTTTAAACTCCTGAATGGCCACAGATTTCTTCTCAAAAAATACCCAATACATGTAAAATGAGGTGTCTTGGAAGAGAAATTATCTAATAAAGGCCTCAGCCAGATCTAGTATTCCCTTTCTACAGCTGAGTTTACAAATGAAGGTCAGAGGGCCCCAGAAGCAGAAATAGTTCTGCTACTTTCTAAGGAACCCTCTGAACGTGCATCTGCTGTAGAAGTGCACAACAGAATCTTTGTTCTGCCACCCTCAGGGATGCACACAGTGACTCACTCAAAAATGACTCCAAGTACAATGGTGCTCTTTTGCCAATTCAGAAGACTTCTACGAGTGGTACATTTAAATATCGTTATTCTAAATTCTGGAAGACATTAATAAATAATTATAAGAATATTAAATTTTACATTTTCAGTCCTCTTTAACTTTTGGTTAAAAATAAGTTTTTAAAGAAACAAAAACGTTTTTTAGATTGTAAGCAGGCAATTACATTAACACCTAGCTCAGCATGAAATATTTCCCCAGCTAAAGTTTTAAGCCAGCCAGTTAAAAACATATGAAAAGTAAAACTAGCATTGCAGTTAAAACTGCAAATGTGTTTCAAAGCCATATAAAAAAGGAGTTCCTATTTCAAAGTAGACTAAAGTCCCTCTATCTCAATTGTCTCTGAAGAACCAGCCGGTAAAACACAGTTTCTTTCTAGTAACTGCATATTATTAATATTTAATAAGAACATGAATAGCAAATTTTGCCATTGTGCCAAACTTCATCAGTCTTTTTACCCCAGCACTTCATATATTAGACTAATAGAAATCAGACTAGAAAACAGCAAAACAGTTATTTGTCACATTCCTTTTCTTTTTAAAGTCATTTAAAAACTTACAAGTATTTGACTACCTTTTATATAAGTATTACATGATGTGAACCAGGAGATAAGGATAAAGTCACTGTCCTCGAGGAGCTTACAGTCCAGGCAGGGAGACAAACGTGCTAGAATCGTAACACAGTACAGTAATTTCTATGGTGGAGGAAGGTGCAAAGCATCCTGGGACCACAAAAAAGGAGTGGGAGAGGAGATTTCAGTGAGGGGTCTGCATTGGTCAAGTGAGAGGATAGCCTTACAGTTAAAGGAAATAAAAGCTAATATGTATGGTTACCATTTATTGAGTGTTCATTATGACTGGCGATTTGCTAAACACTTTACATATATTATCTCATTTAGTCCACATAACAAACCCCTAAAGATAGTCAATCTTAGAGAAATTAGGTAACTTTCCTAGGGTCAAATTCTCAGTTCCAGAGCCCAAATTTGAAGTAGGCTTAACCAAATACAAAATTCTAGGGCTGTAAACATTTTTCCATTCTATATAAAGCACAGAGATAGGGAGTTCCCATCGTGGCTTAGTGGTTAACGAATCCGACTAGAAACCATGAGGTTGCGGGTTCGATCCCTGGCCCTGCTCAGTGGGTTAAGGATCCGGTGTGGACTTGAGCTGTGGTGTAGGTTGCAGGTGCGGCTCGGATCCCACGCTGCTGTGGCTGTGGCGAAGGCCAGCAGCTACAGCTCCTGTTAGACCCCTAGCCTGGGAACCTCCATATGCCACAGGTGCGGCCTAAATAAGGCAAAAAGACAAAAAAATAAATAAATAAAATAAAGCATAGAGATAGGAGAATATGGGACACTAGACAATGCTTCTAATCTCTTTGTGTATACACACACACACACACACACACACACAGACACAAATCAGAATTATTAAGGAGTTTTCTATGCTTGACACTCCATTCCAGAAGGTTCTAACTCAAGAAACGAAGGGTGGGCCTGGGCATTGAAAAAAAATTTTTTTTCTAGGTTGAGAAACATACACAGCCCAAGTTGACAAGTATTGTGTTAGAATACTGATAAGTAGTTAAAAATGCATGTGCTTAGGGGTAGGGGATGATAAGGCTAGACTGCTAGGCACAAGATCATGAAGGACTTCTCCCCTTCCCATCAGAGTCAAACTCACAAACATGCTGCCTTCACTTTCTTGGGTCTTATTCTCTCTTTAATCCACTGCAATCAGGCTCTTATATTCAGTCCACTGAAATCATTCTGATTGAAGCAACCCAAAGAATTTATCAGTCCTTACCTTTCTGAACTCTCTACGGTATGTGACATTAATGATTACGGATTTCTTCCTGAAATATCTTCCTGTAACAGCATTCTTCTCTTCTCCTACCTCTACAAACAATTTATTTTCATTCTCTTCGGCAGTTGTCTTTTCTTTCCCCCATCCCTTTAATATTACAGCACCTAAAAAGTCTGCCCTTCTATATTTTTCACCCTGAACATTCCTACCAATTACATGACTTCACCTATGACCCATATGCTGTAAACTCTCAGACAAACTCAGACCTATAACCTGGTTTTATCTGAAACTCCAAATGCTTACTGAACATCTTTACCTGTGTCTCCTGTAGGGATTCTCAAACCCTTTCCAAAACTGAATTCTCTTTCCACCCTAATTGTGCTCTTTAATAATGAACTTTTACTTACCCAAATGAGAAATTCAGAAATTACCTAAACTTCTTTGCTCTTAAACCCAAAACCTGCTTCCAACAAGCAAAAGACCTAAGTTTTAACTAACTTGCCCCAGCATTATTGCAGACGCTTGAGACTAACAGAATATATCTTGGCCTGAAGTGCAGCATCTATGAGTAGGGTTGGACAGAATGAGGTGGACAATTCCAAAGGGCAGGTGAGTCAAGGTTATAAAGGATAAGCAGGTGAATATCACGGAAAGCCAAGAGAGGAGTCTCAAAGTCCAACCCAAAGATAAAATGCAAAGAACCAAGATAGTTCCATAGTCCTCCTGGTTGTCAGAAAGAATACACACTGTATGACTGCACTCAAATGAAACTCAAGAACAGGCAGAACAAATTTATGGTGAAAGATATGAAAACAGTTTCTTTTGGGAAAGGTTACTCATCGGGAGGGGCAAAGGGGGAATTTCTGAGGTGCTGCTGTAATATTCTATACCATGATTTGGGTGGTAGCTAAATATACTTGTGGAAATTAAGTTGGCTAGCTATTTAAGAGAAGACTTCAATGTGTGTGTATTACAAATTTCAAAGTTAAAAAAAAAAAGTCTGGTGGGAGATACAAACTCCCATTCCAATTAGTGACCATGGTGGGCCAATTCTACTTCCTTCCTACTCCACTATCACACATTCTGCTGCCTTACCTAACTCCCAAACTACTGCATCTGCTTCCTATAAGCAGGACCGTAACTCCTGACTTCCTTGTTACTTTGATATAATCATTAAAAGTCTTGCCTTTCACACAGAAAAATATCCCAGTTTGGACAAAATATTATTTGCTCATCTTACTATAAACCATCCACTCCCTGCCTTCCCTACATCTTCAACAATGCCCATAGACGAATCTTTGTACAATTGGTATTATTTGTAGGCTTTAAACCCTCCAAAGGTTCTCCTTTATTTATAACATCTAGTCCAAATCTCTGAAATGATCCAACCCCACTATTATACCCAGCGTCAACATTTAACACCCAGAACCATGTACCACTCCATCACACACACAAAAACATCCCATACACTAGCCCAGTGTTGTGCTTTCATTATCACATCTCTCCAAAGAGAATTTTTCATAATTGCCACCCCATCTCCCATCAAATATTAAGGAGGAAGACTTTGTCAGACAAGGAAGATTTTTTTCACTATCCCCAAAAATCCAATTTTTGTCCTGCTGGAGAGGATATCATTCCCATTGGGAATGCATGCTCTAGACTTATAGATTGGCTTCTTGTTCTACAAATGTCTGGCTTGTCACCATTACTGCCTTTGCTCTTGCTGCTCTCTGCCTGGAAAGATCTCATTTCTAGCTATCATCTAGATAGCTATTCACAATATTTAAGGTTTAACTTAAGGCTCCTCCAAGAAGATTTTCCTTCCCCTGCTTACAGTTGTAAAGGCCCCTATCCAAACCTTTGTCACTAATAACCTTAACATGTTACTAATGTTTTTATATCTAAGTCAATGAAGAATAGGAACTATGTCCAATTTCTCTCCACAACCATGGCTTTTAGTATGGTGTCTAATGTATCATCTGTTAACTGAATGGATAAATTAATGTTATCATCTAAGTGAGATAAACATCTCAGTTTGCTTGACACAGTCCTTTCTGTTATCCTGAAATAAACATAATTGCACCTCTTTTAATTCTCAAAAGTGATTTGGATGATAACATATAGCTAACCTAAGCAGTAGAAATAATTGAGAAAGAATAGAACATGATCAGATCCAAGTACTAGAAAGATCACTCAAGCAGTAATATGACAGTAAATAAAACGACAAGGAGAAAACTCAAGGGTGAAATGCTAAAAGTATCAGTGAAGGAAAGAAAGCTGGGGAAGAGATTAAGAGAGATTTAACATGTAAAATCAAACAAGGTCTAGTAACCAATTAGACATGGAGAAGACGACACAGGAGGAATTAAGAATAAAAAAACAAATTTCTGGACTAATCATCTGAGGCAGCCACCAGCAGACTACTAAAGAAGAAGAATGGGGTTTCCGTGGTGGCACAGCAAAAACGAATCTGACTAGGAACCATGAGGTTGTGGCTCAATGCCTGGCCTCACTCAGTGGGTTAAGCATTTGGCGTTGCTGTGAGCTGTGGTGTAGGTCACAGGCACAGCTCAGATCTAGTGTTGCTGTGGTGTATGTAGGCCAGCAGTCGTAGCTCCCATTGGATCCCTAGCCTGCGAACATCCATATGCCATTGGTGTAGCCCTAAAAACCAAAAAAAAATAAAGAGGAAGAATGATGCTGGCTTCTATTTGGGACCAGTGATTGAAGACTAGTTCAGAGGACAACTTGGTGGTTAGATACATGGATCTTAAGCATCTGAAAGAGGGTAAAGGGGGTAAGACAGAATATACAGACCTAGGTGTCAGCCTTAAAAATTAACTGAAGCCACCAGAGTTGCTGAATGAGACCACAGAATATGTACAAAATCACCAGTTCTAATGAATAGAAAGTATTACCTTTTTAACATGAGGACTTTAAAAATTTTTGTCTAACATAATTATCATTTAATATGTGCAAATCATGGTCTTAAGTACTTAGGGAAATATAAGACAAATAAGGTGCTCACTGAGGTAAAAAAGATTATAGCAAAAGAATGGCATTGAAAATGGACTGACCTGAGAAAAAGCCAAAACAAAGTCTCCATTTCTGACTATGGTGTCTTTAATTCTGGTATAATGACTCAAAATGAGTACCTTAACAGTTTTTGTTGCTTTAGAGCACTTAGCTTCCCAGAGTACTTAAGTCTAAAATTTTCCACTAAAAAAAAAAAAATCTTTGTGAAGTGGAAAAGGAAATCAGAGAATTAGCTAAGGAAAGACAATGTGCTCTGGAAGCTGAATCTACAAAGCAGGAGAAATGGTCAGAAAAGTAAAAACTATGTTAGACCACAGTTCTAAAAGGCATACTTTACAAAACCTTCCATTCTCAGTGTCTGGCTCCTAGGATTATGCTTCAGTTGATAGTTTCATGTAAGGACAACAGATGGTTCAAAATAAAGAAACCATTAATTTTGTCCCAGAAACAAACAGAAGAGTTCTTTATTCATTAATTATATGATGCAAACATCTGATTACAAGATTACAAGACACTGATTCTTATCTATTTGTATATTTTTTCATAATGCTTTGTACCCAGTAGGTATTCATGGAAAAACAAGCTAAATGAATGTTTTATATCCCCTTTATATATACTTTATCAGCTTAGATTCCAGGACACCACCACTCTATTCTGATCTGTCTTCTGCAGTGTTCGCTCCAACGCATTTTCCTCTGCTGGTTTCTGCTCTTCTCTGACCAAGTGCCCAAGGCTCTGTCTTAAGTCCTCTTCTATGCCCATGCATGCTCACTACTTTGGTAATTTCTTGTAGTCTTATGACTTTAAACATTATCTATAAGCTTATAACTATAAAATTTCTATCCCCGCCCAGCCTTCTCCAGGAATAAATATAAATTGTACATGCAACTCCTTACTCAACATTTCTAACAGACATTTCAAAGCTGACGATGTTCAAAATTGAATTTCTGATCCACTCCCCTCCCCAAAACTACTCCTCCTGAGGCTTTCCCATCTCTTTGATGGCAGCTCAAAATCCCTTTGATGGTAACCCCAACACTCCAGTTATTCAGGCCAAAAACCTTGAAATCATGCTGGATTCTTCTCTTTTCCTCAAAGCACGAATCTAATCTACTGGCAAATCCTATTGACTAAATCTTCAAAATACTTCCATAAGTGACTACTGCTCACCACCAGCATTACTATCACTTCAGTCTGAGTTATGATCATCTCTTCTCTGCTTTAATGTGATAACATCTAACTGATGTTTTCATTTCTTTCCACCCTTGCTCCCACATAGTCTATTCTCAACCCAGCAAGCAGTCAGAGGACTCTTTAAAAGTAGGATAACATCACTCCCCTGCTTCAAAACATTTTGGTGGAAAACAAAACCTTCTTTTACTCAAAATAAAAGTCAAACAACTTATGATTTAGGAAGTCCTGCATGATAAGGTCCATCCTACAATATACCAATAGCCTAAGACTTCATCTCTTACTACTCTTCTCCAGTCACTGAGGGCTCCTTGCTATTCTTGAAGGCACCGGATATGCTCTCATCTTTGGATCTTTGCAATGATCATTTTACTTGGAAAGCTATTTCCCTATATATCCCCATGGCTAATTCTATCACTTGAATCAAGACTTCAGTCAAAATTCACCTCAATCAGTAAATTATCTTAAACTGCACCCTGCCTTTGCCCCTTGCTTCCAATTCTTTTTCATGCTTTTTTTTTTTTTTTGGTGTTTTGTCATTTTAGGGCTGCACCCGTGGCACGTGGGGGTTCCCAGGCTAGGGGTCAAATCGGAGCTACAGCTGCCGGCCTACGCCCACAGCCACAGCAACGCCAGATCCAAGCCACGTCTGCGACCTACACCACAGCTCACAGCAAAGCCGGATCCTTAACCCACTGAGCAAGGCCAGGGATCGAACCCGCAAACTCATGGTTCCTAGTCGGAGTCGTTAACCTCTGCGCCACGACGGGAACTCCTCATGCTTATTTAAAATTAGGAATCACCAGAGTTCCCCTTGTGGCTCAGCAGTAAAGAACCCAACTAGCATCCTGAGGCTGCAGTTTTGATTCCTGACCTTGCTCAGTGTGTTAAGGACCCAGCGTTGCTGTGAGCTGTGGTGTAGGTCGGATCTGGCATGGCTGTAGCCTGGGAACTTCCATACACCACAGATGTGGCCCTAATAAGCAAAAATAAAAAAAAAAAAAACATTGCAATTATCAGCTAACAGTATATAACATCCTTTTTTTTTTATTATATTTATCTATCTACTCCCCTCCCCCCTTCTACTAGAATGTAAACACCAAAAGGGTAGGCCTATTTTGTTCACTGATACATCCTAGTGACCAAAATAGGGCCTTGAACTGGTAAAGCTTTCAATAAATAAATGTTCCATGAAAATATTTATAACAGATCCTTAAGAGTCTACTAAAGGATAAGAATCTTCTGAAAGCAGACATGACCCTATGAGAATTTAATCAAGTTATTTACCACAAATAAATTAACACTACAATTCCAGTTACCACTTCCATTTTCAGACTTCTGTATCTCAAAGGCTAGACTCATTCAAAAGCACTGCCAATGAATCAAGCAGTTAACACCTTATACTGCTAGATGTCAGAGTTCTAGTCTGTGCACTGTGAACAGTTTAGTATTGCCTTAAACAATGCTGCTGTTCCAGTAAAACAAGATAAAGTATTTAATACAGCACACACTAGCAAACATAACTTTGTGAACAGTTTGGAAAATTTCCAAGCTCAAAAATAGGCACTTTCAAACAAAGTAACTATTATTAAAGTGGGATTTTCCCATTAAAATGTGAATTTATCAGAGTTTCCTTTGTGGCTCAGCAGTTAACGAATCTGACTAGTATCCATGAGGATGCAGGTTCAATCTCTGGTTTTTGCTCAGTGGGTTAAGGATCCAACACTGCCGTGAGCTGTGGTGTAGGTCCCAGACGCCGCTTGGATCCCGCATTGCTGTGGCTGTGGCACAGGCCGGCAAGTATAGCTCTGATTCGCTCTCTAGCCTGGGAACTTCCATATGCTGCGGGTGCAGCCCTAAAAAGCCAAAAAAATAAAAGTAAAATTTTAAAATGTGAATTTATCATAAGTAACATTTATAAGCAAGACCTACATTTTACACTGTAAGCCTTGTATGATACTTTCTAATGATATAAAAACTATGGCAGATTCACCTGTTCAAAGTGAGTGCCTTCACTTAACTCACAATGACTTCAAGAATTATCACAGGTAAATTAAGACACCTGGCATTACAAGTGCAGGTCTCAAAAACAGGATTGTGGGAGTTCCGCTCCTGCCACAGCTGAAATGAATCTGACTAGGAACCATGAGGGTGTGGGTTCCATCCCTGGCCTCACTCAGTGGAGTGGCTATGGCTGTGGCATAGGCAAGCAGCTGTAGCTCAGATTCAACCTCTAGCCTGAGAACCTCCATATGCGACAGGTGCAGCCAAAAAAAGCAAAAAAAAAAAAAAAAAGCACTGTGAAAAGTGGTAGAATTTGCTTTGTCTCTATGCAAAGATCAAGAGCTCCGAAAATTACAGCTTGAATAATGTCATATCACAAAAGGTGAGCCCAAATTACTGAGACTTACTATGCAAAACATTTAAATCTAAAAAATTCAAAGGTGACTTAGGAAAACCTAACCAAATCACTTCATGTATTGCAATTACACACAAGACAATCCAACATATCATTCACGTTGTTGTTAGCTTTTTGTTTGAGGATTTAAGAAACATAACACTTACTACGGAAACTTCTCCAATTCAAGGAAAACCTTCCCACAAAATCTAAGCACTCTATACAGGGATAGGCAAGGTTAACAGGTTTTAGTTATATGCCTGGAAACTAGCCTTCAGGTCAAACAAAAATCATTTAAGCTTAATGCCATTACTGCTAACCCAAAACAGAAGTTTTGGATACAAGCACAAAATACTGTAAAATTTCCCAATGACATAATCTGAAAAACCACCTCAAGTAATCTTTCAATAGGCATAATTCCCCACCAGAATTCAGCTTCTGACTGGATGTAAAGTTTTAAACTGACCTTGAAAACATCGTTTTTTAGGCAAATGAACAGTATTTCAAGGACCTTTAAAGAAGCTGTTTCTTAATAACATGGCTGTTATAGTTCACTTACAATTTCCACCTTGCTTTTTCACAGTCTACCTACCTACGGGACAATCTCACTCCCACATTATAACCTGAGAAAATACGATTTAGTAATGTTGCTTTCTTGTCTAAAACACTAGGAAGTCACTGGCAAGGACGGCTGTGCGGGGAAGACTGCACCGTGAGCAGGAAAGACGGTGGTCTCCCAGTCCGCGAGAAGGGCCCGGGTCAGGGCCGGGGACCCAGAGAACCGATACCAAGGTAGCAGGTGCGAGGCTCTGCCAAGGGGACAGTCGCCACTGGTCTCGGACCGACAGAGGGATGCTGTTCGTTAGCGGGAAGCGCGCCGGGTCGACTGGCCTTACCTCGGGCGTCCGCTCAGGCGGCTTCTTCTTCAGCGCCTGCCTAGCGCCGGGGTCCACGGGCGAGTTCATGGCCACGGCCCCGGCACCGTGCTCCCCAGCCTGCCCTTAACAGTCCACTAGACAGCCCATTCACCCGAGTAGAGGGTCCACACGCCCCCCCACCCCAAAGAAGGGAACTCCGGACTGCGGCGGCGACCGTGCTCTGGCAAACAAGCCTTCGCAACGCCCGCCCAGGGCCTCAGCCCACGCGCGACTGGTCAGAGGGAAGCCCGGGCGGGGGCGGAGGGAAGAGGAGTGCGCACGCGCAGCACGCGCGAGCGCGCAAACGAGCGCCTAAGGGCGTGACTCCACGATGACGTAAAGATTGGGGCGGGGCAGTTTAGCTTCTTCCAACCCTTTTTCGTGAGATTTGAAAACACTTCGCGAGAGCTCACCTAAGCAGGTCACGGGATCCGTCCCAGAGTTGCGGTTTTGGCGGCTCCAGCTTCCGGTGGAGGGGCCGGAAACGCGCTGTGAGGGGCTAAGCAAAAATAGCGAGTTGGGGGCGGAACCGTAGAGAAGCAGGGCTGCGAGTTCTTTCTGTGCCAAAAGCCGGAAGCTCGAGGCGTGGCCAAAAGGCCGAGTTCTTGCGCTGGCTTTCTGAGACCTCTCCTTTGGAGGACGTGCGGAAGTGGAAGCTGCCGTTCTGTAAACAACGGAGTTCAAACGCTCTTACCTACGTGTGTTCTAATAAAACGAATTTCTTGTGGAAAGGACCCACTGAGAAGTCCCTGCGTGTGTAAGACGGACGGCCTGACAACAGGGCAGAGGACTCGAAGCTTCGCGGCTTTCAGCAGGAGTGGGCAGCCCGCTCGGTTCTTGCAGGTTCGCGAAGTCAGTCTGCGCTGAGTTCCTTTAACCAAAGCCCAGTACAGCCCTCCTTCTTCGCCAAACACCGTCTCAAGCAGTGGGCCTAGGGTTTCCTGACTCAGGAGTGACCGCTTTCCCACTGCTTTTAACATATTAGTCCGTTTCCCAACACACCAAATAAAGCAATTTTCCATTTGTTTATGAGTCCTTTGGTAAGAGAAACATCTAGGCCACTCTCCGGAGCAGTCACACCTGCAGAATGCTTACACAGTAAACAGATTCCAGAATCCATCGTTCTAAAATAGTCCTTTTCTCTCCTATCTCAGCGCACAGATGGGCTGCACTGGTAACACAATTACTTATTTTGGAGCCACGTAGGCATATCCTTTCCGATTAATTTTAAGCCCCCTCAGCTTGTATCTAGGTAGGTCTTAGTATTTCTTACAACTGGCATGGTTCACTAAATAACTCAAAGTGATTTACGATTACGACGTTATTCACATTAATTTTTAAATGGTAAGAAAATTATATTTTAGAGCAACAAAAGGAAAAGCATCATTCAGGCTATAGCATTCACTGTTTCAGGGACCTGGTAATAATGGCTGATGTTAAGGGTTTATGTTTTCCGTTGCTCATTCGGCTTGGCTTGCTCAAACTTGAAGTTTACAACATATTAGCACATTTGTTTTTTGAATATAGGCCAAAAACCGTACCAGGGAAATTATGGCTCAGCCACTCTGGAAAGAAACTTATTACAGGTAATTGCAATGACCCATTTTCATCATTTTTGTGGGTATAAACATAGCCTCTCAAAGGTCTGCGTAAGATCACAAAGGTTATCCCGTCTATTCTTCCAGGATGTTTCCAGAGCCACATCAGTATTTTGAAAAGAGGGTAACGGAACTAAAGCATGATGGCCAGGAGTTCCCATTGTGGCTTAGCGGTTAACAAGCCCAACTAATATCCGTAAGGACAGGAGCTGGATCCCTGGCCTCGCTCTGTCGGCTGAGGATCCTGCCTTGCCTTGAGCTGTGCTGTAGGTCTCAGACGCAGATCGGATCCTGCGTTTGCTGTGCCTGTGGCGATTCGACCCCAGCTATATGCTGCACATGCGGCCCTAAAAAGCCACGGAAAAAAAAAATAAATAAAAGCATGATGACCAAATGTGAAGAATAAGGAATAAGATAGGCTGTCTGGCGTTTTTTTAATGCCATTTTTTCCCCATCAGAAAAACACTGAAGTGTTCATGAAGATGTGGAGCAACAGGAACTCGCACAAACCGCGGGTTAACTGCATATTGGGAAACCACGCAGAAAAAAAAAAAATCTACCTAGTAAAGCTGAAACTTATACCTTCTGACAGCTAGCCCACTCTTGAGATGTCCTAAAGAATACCGAGAAAAGAACAAAAGGGGTCATTTTTCATATTAGCACAAAAATGGAAATAACCCAAATGTACATTAATTAAAGGATAGGTAAACTGTTGTATATTCACGGAATACTAGCTACATAGTACATGGATGAATCTACGATTTGTTTTTTTTTGTTTTTTTTTTTGCTTTATAAGGCTGGACCCGCGGCATATGGAAGTTCCCAGGCTAGGGGTCCAATCAGAGCTGTAGCTGCCAGCCTGCACCACAGCCATAGCAACTAGGGATCTGAGCCAAGTCTGCAACCTACACTACAGCTCACAGCAATACAGGATCCTTAACCCACTGAGTGAGGCCAGGGATTGAACCCGCATCATCATGGTTAATAGTCTGATTAATTTCGGCTATGCCACGACAAGAACTTCCCTCAGTATAATGTTGATAGAAAAAAAGGCAAAACAAAGCATGGAGTATCATTACACAAAATTCAAACACAAGCAAAATGAAAGTATACCACTTAGGGATGTATACACAGAAGTAAAACTATAACAAGAAAGCAAGGGTATGTTCACAAAAGTCAGGTTAGTAGTTACAAAAATGAGAAGGGAGAGTTATTATGATCAGAATAGGGCACATAATTCCCCAGAGGAGGAGGACTTCTGCTGAAAATGATTCTTGTTTTGAACCAAGTGATGGTTATATTAGTGTATATTATATAATATTTAGCAAGGAAAAATTGTCTGTAAAAATAACTTACAAATAAAGGCTTCATCATAAAACAGCAACCATAACAATAGTGTATTAGTACCCATAGTAACTATACAAATCCAGATTTAAGCACATTTTCAAAATCTGTCTTGTCCTGGAGTTCCCGTCATGGTGCAGCGGAAACAAATTCAACTAGGAAACATGAGGTTGCGGATTCGATCCCTGGCCTCAGTTAGTGGGCTAAGAATCTGACATTGCCGTGAGCTGTGGTGTAGGGTGCAGACACGGCTTGGATCCCACATCGCTGTGGCTGTGGCGCAGGTCGGCACCTGTAGCTCCAATTACACCCCTAGCCTGGGAACCTCCATATGCCCCTATGAGGCCCTAAAAAGCAAAAAAAAAAAAAAAAAAAAAAAATCTGTTTTGTCCTTTATCATCCTGTATTATGCTTTAGTATACTGAAAAAAGTGAGGAGATAGTAAAAACCCTAATGGCTATTTTCAGAAAAAAAGCCAACCTCCAAGACAGGATTCACCAGCATTAACTTGTATCTAAAAGGAAAAAGTAATAGTACTGAATGCAAGTAATTTATAAAGTTCTAGAAAAATAAAAATGGTTAAATCTTTGAGAAAGTTTATGTTATTTACTGACTTATCCCTGGGCTCAATCAATATATGCTGAATGAACAAAAAGAAATACCTAAGGATTAAATAATGAAGAGGAGGTTTTGCTGTTAGAAAGATAACCACTTGATTGCTCTCCAAGGGCAAAGAAAGCTGTCTGGCTAGGCAACTACTGTATTATGCAAAACTGAATGCTCATCAGGCAGACATAATCATATGGCCATCTTTGCAGAACAGCAAGCCAACAAGAAGATGGAAGTTAAAAGCACTGTTTTCTTAAGTTTTACTGAAGTATAGTCGATTTAACTATGTTGTGATACTTTCAAGGGCACTGGTTTTAATAGCACCTGGAATGGAATAAGGAATTTAGAATTGGGGTAAGGAGGGAGATTGAGTCACTACTAGTGGAAAAAAATAAGAGAACTTGCTGGCCCAAATCCAGGTTAGTCTGTATCTTGAGTATGAATCTTTGAAGGTGGAGTCTAGGAATTAATACTGTTTCAAAGTTTTCTAGGTGTTTCTAATGTGAAAGTAGGTTTGAAAACCTAGTTTAAACTAACTCAGGTTCTGGATCGGTCTGATTTTTTTTTTCTTTTTAGGGCCACATGTGCAACACATGGAAGTTCCCAGGCTAGGTATAGTTACAGTTGCCAGCCTACACCACAGCCACAGCAACAGGGGATCCGAGCCACGTCTGAGACCTATGCCACAGCTCACAGCAACACCAGATCCTTAACCCAATGAGCAAGGCCAGGGATCAAACTCCTATCCTTATGGATATTAATCAGGTTCTTAACCCGCTGAGCCACAGTTAGAACTCCCATCTGATCTGTCTTAATTATCACCCCCATAACACAGTGAAGGATCCTGACTAGTGAGTGCTGGACCAAATGCGTGACACAAAAGTGGCATCACGAGTTTCTCGAGGAAATAGAATCTTTCTCATACTTACACTTCAACAATGTTATTCCCCTTGAGACAATTTAGGTAACACTGCTTTTATCAATAATCCTACTTTGAGTGCTGAGGTGAATATAAAGACATACTTTTGGATTGCCTGTTAAAATAACCATTGGGGGAGTTCCTGTCGTGGCTCAGCAGTAACAAACCTGATTAGGAACCATGAGGATGAGGGTTCAGTTGGATTCCTGGCCTTGCTCAGTGGGTTAAGGATCTGTCATTGCCAAGAGCTCTGATGCTTTGGATCCTGAGTTGCTGTGGCTGTGGCATAACCCAGAAGCTGTAGCTCCGATTCAGCCCCTAGCCTGGGAAATAGTTTTGTGAGATAGTAAAGACTGTATGACCTCAGATTAAATTCTCTGTATTTCAGAAGTTTCTGTTGTGGCTCACTGGTTTATGAGTCAGGCTAGCAGGAGTTCCCACCATAGCTCAAGGGAAACAAATATGAACAGCACCCATGAGGACGCCGGTTCGATCCGACCTAGCTCAGTGGGTTAAGGATCCAGCATTGCCACGAGCTGTGGTGTAGGTCACAGATGCAGCTCAGATCCTGCATCGCTGTGGCTGTGGTGTAGGCCAGTGGCTACAGCTCCAATTCATTATAAGCCATAGGTGAGGCCCTAAAAAAGATCAAAAAAAAAAAGTCAGACTAGCATCTATAAAGCTGTTGGTTTGATCCCTGGCCTTGCTCATTGGGTTAAGGATCTGGCATTGCCACAAGCTACAGCGTAGGTTACAGATGTGGCTTGGATCCTGTGTTGCTGTAGCTGTGGCCCTAGCCTGGAAACTTCCATATGCTATCAGTGTGGCCCTAAAAAAAAAATTACCAGAGTTCCCATTGTGGTACAATGGAAACAAATCTGGCTAGTATCCATGAGGATGTGGGTTTGATCCCCGGCCTTGCTCAGGGGGTCAGGAATCCAGTGTTGCTGTGAACTGTGGTGCAGGTTGCTGTTCTGGCTTGGATCCAGAATTGCTGTGGCTGTGGTATAGGCCTGCAGCTGCAGCTGATTTGGCTCCTAGCTTGGAAACTTCCATATGCCACAGGTGCAGCCCTAAAAAAGAAAAAAAAAAATTCTCTGTATTTCAGTTTCTGATTAGAAAAATCTATACCTTTCAGAAATGTTGCAAAATTTCTCTAAATTTTTATCAGAGAATAGCACACATGTAAGCACAGGTAATTATTAACCTCAAAATACTTCACAAATGCTTCCCAAATACTTGAGACATCCTCTCTGCCTTAAAATACCGCACTTAGTCTCTTCAGTGAAATATAAGAGTGATAAACGTAAAATGGCATAAAAACACACTGAGAAAAGCCCCTGGTGCAATCCTGCCTCCTGGCATAACTCTGCCCAAATCAAGCTAAAGTGAGTAAGGCAGCCTCCCAACAGCCTATTCAAGGTTGAATCACTGCTGCAGAGTAAACGCTAATGATGGATGGGAGAGTTGACTTCCCTACAATGCAGATGAAAAAGACAGACTTGCTCAGGACAACATGCAAATTCATGAACAGTATTAGAACCCAAACCAACTGGCCAGTTTTTAAATTGTGAAGTCAGTAGTAATTTTTTATTAGATACAATGTTCTCTTCTTAAGAGGTTTACCTGGCTTCTTGGTTTTAAGTGACTGCTTTTCAGTTTGTTTTCATAAAAGTGTTTAAAGAAATTTTCATTTTGTTATCATGAAGATTGTCAAATATTAGAATATATTACATACTTTTTGTCATTACATTTTACTCAAAAGAATATACAGTAAATTCTTCCCACAGTAAAACAGATATAGGGCCTATAGAGGAGAGGTTGGACAGAGTACCTGTTAATAGCAGCAAACCCCCCCCCATTACTGAACATCTGGAGTGTGCCAAACGTAGAAATAAGATAAATTCTTATCTTATCACAGCAACATGGGATCCAAGCTGCATCAGCAACCTATACCATAGCTTACAGCAACACTGGCTCCTTAACCCACTGAGCAAGGTCAGGGATCGAACCTACAACCTCATGGTTCCTAGTCGGAATTGTTTCCGCTGAGCCATGACAGGAACTCCGAGATAAGATAAATTCTTGACATCCGTTATTTCACGTGATTGATTCTACTAAATTATCAGCACAGAAATTTAGAATTAGAGAAGGATGTTATAAACTAGGTCACATGTTAGAAGTGTCACACTGGGGAAAAGAATCCAGGTGGGGAGTTCCCATCGTGGCCCAGTGGTTAACGAATCCGACTAAGAACCATGAGGTTGCGGGTTCGATCCCTGGCCTTGCTCAGTGGGTTAAGGATCCGACGTTGTCATGAACTGTGGTGTAGGTCGCAGATGCGGCTCGGATCGCACGTTGCTGTGGCTGTGGCAAAGGCCAGCAGCTACAGCTCCTGTTAGACCCCTAGCCTGGGAACCTCCATATGCTGTGGGTGCGGCTCTAGATAAAAGGCAAAAGACAAAAAAATTAAAAAAAAAAGAATCCAGGTGGGCTGGCAC
The DNA here is from genome assembly GCA_004024745.2 of Catagonus wagneri. Lineage (NCBI taxonomy): Eukaryota > Metazoa > Chordata > Mammalia > Artiodactyla > Tayassuidae > Catagonus > Catagonus wagneri. The sequence continues at coordinate 48,147,453 of PVHT020004020.1, forward strand.
CACAGTCCACGTTACATATACCTTATATAACATGTGAAAAAAAAAAAAAGACCAACACCATACATCAAATTGACAAGTGAATTTATTGCACAAATATCCCCTAGAACTGGGAGGGTAGTATAATACAGGCGTACATTTGAGAAATGTATACAGAACAAGGAACAAGTATTTACATTTTACATCTCCCACCAACTAAATAACTTATAGAAAGCAGAACAATCTCATAAGACATCTACCAGATGTAGGCGTTGTATAAAATCTTTTTCTTAAGTGATCATCCCCAGTGTATGCCAATTGCAACAAAATGTAATCTGTGCCAGTATGTTTATTGCACTTAACACTTTCAAACTCAAAATTAAGACATATTAATAAAAGCTAGGAATATTTAAAATCAAACCAATTAGTTTATATACAGGAAAAATTAGTTTTAAATCTATAACGCAGAAGATCCCTTTTTCATTTCCTGTTGCAACAAACAGGTTTTTTATATATGTAACACATACCTGTCTGTACCATAAGAAGTTAAAAATATTATTTTTGAACAGGCCAAAACTCTTTTTCACACTCATCATAATGACTACACTTTAAAGAAGTAGCAGTTCATTCCTTAGCCTTTGTATAATGAAAGAATGATGATGATGAAGGGAGCAGAGATTACAAAAGGACTGCAAATTAGAAGATTCAGAAATTCTGGAAGAACTGATGATTCTGTAAGAAACTCTAGGCTTTTTCCTTCCAAGCAAAGCTTAGTTTTAAGAGTAATAGAATGAACCATCCATTTATTGAAGACTAGAGTTTCTAAGTAGTAATTTATTACAGATTTCAAGTAGATAGGACTATGAATAGTTCAATGATTAATTTAAAAAATAACATGACATGGCCTACCTGCTACATATTCTGAAATACAAAAAGAAAAAAAAAATAAAGTGGCCTGAATATGACCTTTTCTATATTCTGATTTCTGCCAAGCAGAATCAATCATAGAATTCTAAATAACAGATGAGATTAGAATTTTGTTAATGAATAGAATAAAAAAAAATTAAGCCAAAGAAAATATATCCACAAACACTCTGACAGCAAGTCATCCATGGGAGATTCAGGTACTAACTAGGACCAGCTGCTAGGACACAAGGGCCAAAATAATTGCAAGCACACCAATTTCAGCTTTAGATTCCATTAAAATAACCATTTTTTCTTAGTCTGGTTGGAGATTTCTTGAGTATGAAAAAAACAAGGCAAAATGTGACCCAATGCTATAAACTGAAGGTCAAAGATTAAAAAAACCACAGAAATCTTCCTTAATTACTGAAAACTGAAAAGCAAGAATGGATGCACTATAAACTAAATGTACTTAGTAACAGAATCAGCAACTGGTTTTCTCTTTTTAAGCTAATCAATTAATTATGATTAAAAACAGTTCATGAAAGCAGAAGCCAGATTCACTTCTAGTATTAAAAGCATTGGAGACCAGATAAGTAAAGGCTAAGCTATAATGTAGTATTTTCAAGTAAACTGAGGTAGTAGAGCATACTGAAAACTTTACCTACCCATCTTTCTATTTACATTACTTACAAGAGTTTGGTTCCATATTAGCCTTTCTCACAAACAACACTCTAGAATATATACAGAAATGATTAAATGAAAAGTTGAAATCTTTGAAAAAAATTAGCTTTTGAAAGGGAGAAGCTATTAGAGAAAGAGTAATTTTAAGAGTTAGTAAGTTTTGTTAGTGTAAATTGAGTATTATGAAGCAGTGAAACGAATATTCATTTCCTATGGGTTCAAGAAGGGCTGATACCGAAAGCAAGGGCCTCGGTTACCTGAGCACTTTTAAAGATTATAGTATTTGCCAATGCTTTGGTGCAATTTTTAAACCTAATTTTAATTTATTAAATTAGATGCAAATATGTAAATATTAACATTTATAAGAATTAGCTTATACTTATAAACAAAACAAATGGTATAAAGGAGTATTCTTATTTTGGGAATCTACATTCCTCAGCCTTAAAAAAAGATTGGCTTTACTTATATTTTAGGGTGTGTGAAACAGAAAAATCACCAGAAAGTAACATTTCAACATTATATACAATTAATACTAGTTGAAAATACATTTTTTAAAAAGGCATGTTTACCAATCTTGTATTTTCTACCTCTGCTTTCTTTAAAAAATAGATACATATGTACACTTGGGTGAATAACATAACATAGATTTAAATGCAATATTCCAAGTTTATTACAATTAACAGGCTGTTTAAAATACTTTGAGAAATACTTAGAAATTAGCTATTTTGAACTGAAAAACAAATAAAATCAAAGTTTTATAGATCTCTGTACCTTAGAAACAAAGGATTAAAACAAAGGAAACGACTATTTCTGAGCCATTTAATCGTGAGATATCTGTGGCAACACTGTAGTGATCATAAGGAAATTTCTCACTGTTATTCACTTAGTAGAAACTTAGAAGTTACACTTTGGCTTCTTCCAATGCTTTTTCCCCAAATGCTGCTTTTAGTTTCACTTGGTTAAAAATCTACCACCACCCAAAAGTCCAATCAAAAGGAAAAAGCCATCCAATGATCATACAGTATGCACTGCCATGCAGAAAACCGAGGTGCCTGACTCATTCAGATGGAAGTCCAACAGAGAAAAAAAACTGCCATAAACGCATGTTGTGACTGCTTCCTTGGTTTCTACTTAACCTTCCACCAAAATGAATTTCTAACAGCCTTTATGTTAAAGTAGTATCTGAGCAACATATGGAGAGTGAGTGCTTGCTACAGCAGCCAGAAGAGGAAGATCGCTGGATTCAATCCTGAAATTAAGAAAAAAAAAATCTGTTAGATTTTCTGTACCCAGTACATGAATCCTACAGGCAAGGACTGCCACCTGTGAAGTCACTATACATTTACAGCCAAGGAGCTAGGTAGGCCATTTGGGCCAAAAGGAAAAGAGCAAGAGAGTTGATGTCAATAAGTAAAGACAATAACCAAAGATCTTTAAAAAAGAAAGCCTCTGAAACCCAATGCTAACAAAGTCACAGACGCAGAAAACCATCTCACTGATCTGCTGATGGCCCATGCAACAGGGAAAGGGACAATATCTAAGAAATACTATACAGTATAATTACAGAATAGTGTGCACCCATGTTGTTTTGGATACAAATGTTTCTATAAGAAGTAACTGGAGGAAGTAATGGAAGCTTCTTAGAAACACATCCTACTACAAATAATTTATAGGAAAAGAAAAATGTCCAATAAATACTGAAAAAGTTATGCAGACTCACTCAAGGTTAGAGAGTAAATCTGAATAAATTCAGATTCCATTTTTCAACTAGTAGCTTGGAAAAGATCACATAGTTTGCTAATAAACAGTAATAGGAGGAGTGTGCTTTCTACTGTTTGTGATAATTTATACTCATACTTGCTGGACAGCGTTTACCATTACCAGTCAAAATACATTATTAGTATCTACCAACAATTTGGAGTTCCTGTCATGGCTCAGCAGTTAACGAACCCGACTAGCATCCATGAGAATACGGGTTCTATCCTTGGCCTCACTCTGTGGGTTAAGGATCCGGCATTGCTGTGAGCTGTGGTGTAGGTTGCAGACATGGTTTGGATCCTGCGTTGCTATGGCTGTGGTGTAGTCCAGCAGCTGTAGCTCCGATTCAACACCTACCCTGGGAACCTCCTTATGCTGTGGGTGCAGATCTTAAAAAAAAAAAAACTATCAACAATTTAATACACACGCCCTTTAATTCAAAAATTCTACTTCAAAGAATTTATCCTACAAACTTCAAATGTTTACATTTATTCCAGCACTGTTTATAACAGTAAAAACCTGAAAATAAATTCTACCATACTGTGGAATGCAAAACAGCCATTAAAAATGATATACACATCAGCATGTGTGGTATGTGCTTAAATGAAAAACCATTCAAGACATATTGAAAGGCAGGCTGCATGATGATATATAGAGTATAAACCAATTTTTTATCCTATACATTTAAAAATTCTATTGAAAAAACACAATCCAGGAGTTCCTGTCATGGCTCAGTGGTTAATGAATCTGAGTAGGAACCATGAGGTTGCGGGTTCGATCCCTGGCCTTGCTCAGTGGGTTAAGGATCTGGCACTGCCGTGAGCTGTGGTGTAGGTTGCAGACGCGGCTCGGATCCCACGTTGCTGTGGCTGTGGCGTTGGCCAGCAGCTACAGCTCCAATTAGACCCCTAGCCTTGGAACCCCCACATGCCACAGGTGCGGCCCTAAAACCACAAAAGACAGAAAAAAAAAAAAAAAAACCACCACAATCCATTAACTGTGTTTGGATGAACAATGGAAGTTGAGGAAAAGACAACAGAACCTACTTTTCACTTAATGCCAAAATACACAGTAAACTTTGATTATGTATGTTCACTACTTTAAAAATCAATTACATTTTTTAAAAATTAAGGCATTACACACAGAGAATCATCTATTTCCAATCTGGATAGTAAGGAATAACATTAATCAAAGAATTTAATTGGTTTCAGACACATAGTACCAACTCACTGATGTTGGCTTTTTCCCTTTATAAAAGCTGAATTAGACACTCTCTCTTGTTTTATTCAACCAGCATTTTAAGAAACAATTTTCTCTCTCTCTCTTACACACCCCCCCGCGCCCAAAAAAAAGGTGGCCACAGAACATATTGAAAAGGTCTATACTATGCCTCTCATCAATTTCTTATTCATCCTTCAGTTAGCATTTCAGATAACTAGCTTCTTCCCAGGAATAACTGCAGAGTATAAAGACAATATGTAGATAATGGGGAAGGAGTAATATGTTGATGATGTATTATACCGACCACAGACTCCCATTACTTCATTCAGCTTATGTGGATGGGAGAGCAGATGCTGGGAATGATGAATTTATAACATACTTAATAAATAAAAATGAAGTTATTTTTTCTAGTGCAAAAGTTAAGATTTTAATTCATTTTTATCAACTATTTCTCAACTTACTGTAACTACACAAGGGACCATGCCTTTCCGGTTAATGTAGGACAGTGACCTACTTTTATATTGTACAGAGCAACCCAAACGATAACAGTGTACAACTTCTAACAAGACAAAACACTTAAAGAGGAAGGAAATTCTGAGGAATATTCCTTACCTAAATATAGACAGTGCAATGAGAAAGCAAAGTCAGAAAAGAAATCAGGAACGTACCCTAGAACCACTCCCAGCTCCTTGACATGAACACGCATCTGCCCCCTGAGGTACTCAGATAGCATTTTGCTCTTGAAGTACAGCTCTTGTAATCGGTCTTCAAGATGCATTACACACTGCAGTGAGGAGGAAACCAAGAACCAGCTCAGAAAATGTACTGGTAAATTCCAAAGCATCATGTTTAGACAATTCTATTTAGTTATTCCAAAGTAAACTAAAATTTAGAGCTTTTTAAAAAATTCTATTGCTGTACCCTTGGAATATGGAAGTTCCCAGGCCAGGGATTGAATTCCAGCCACAGCTGCAACCTACGCCGCAGTTGCAGCAACACCAGATCCTTTAATCCAATGCATTAGGCCAGGGATTGAACATGCACCTCCACAGTGACCCGAGCTGTTGCAGTTGGATTCTTAACCCAATGTGCCACGGTAAACACTCCTAGAGCATATTTTTAAATATGTAATTTTAGTTGAAGAAGTGTAAACCTTCTCTAGTTCATATCCAAAGTTCAGAGTGTACAGAGGTTTTTTTATACATAAAATAGTACCATTTTAAATATTACCATTTTAATCATTTTAAGTGTACAATTGAGAAGCATTAAGTACATTCAAACTTGTGCAACTATCACCATTATCCATATCCACAACTTTAAAATATATATTTTTATTCCAAATTTGATAAGTATAACACTCTTATAAATCAATACTTTAATTATTTTGTGGTGTATGTTTTTTAGTCTAATGCTTATGCAGGCTGAAAATGCCTTAAGCGAAAAGGAAAATATTTATAAAATATATGTATATTAAAAAATTCATATATATCTATACTATATAAAAATACAATTTACCATATTACCCCTTTTTAAATATATAATTCAATGGCATTAAGTACATTCACAACATTGTGCATTATCATGATCCATTTCGAGAACTTTTTTCATTATCCCAAACAGAGACTTTGTGCCCAGTGTACAATAACCGTTCATTCTCTCCTTCACTGCACCCCTAGTAATCTTTATCTACTTTCTGTTTCTATGAATGAGCCTATTCTAAATACCTCATGTAAATGGGACCACACAATGTTTGTCCTTTCGTATTTTGCTTATTTCGCTTAGCATAAGTTTCCACGCAAGTTACATCATGTAATAGAATTTCATTCCTCTTTATCAATGAAATATTCGATCTCCGTATTACACTTCCGTTGTTGATGGACACGAGTTGTTCCCAATTTTGGCTACTGCGAATAATCCCACTGTGAACATTATGAAACTACTGGTTCAGCTCCTGCTGTCAATTGTTTTGAGTACAAATCTAGACACAGTCTTGCTGGATTACATGACAATACACTGTCTTTTTTTTTTTTTTTGTCTTTTTGCCTTTTCTAGGGCCACACTCACGGCATATGGAGATTCCCAGGCTAGGGGTCTAATCGGAGCTGTAGCCACCGGCCTACACCAGAGCCACAGCAACACCAGATCCGAGCCGTGTCTGCGACCTACACCATAGCTCACGGCAATGCCGGATCGTTAACCCACTGAGCAAGGCCAGGGATCGAACCCGCAACCTCATGGTTCCTAGTCGGATTCGTTAACCACTGAACTACAACGGGAACTCCATGACAATACAATGTTAAACTTTCTGAGGAACTGCCAAATTGTTTTCCACAGCAGCTGTGGGCTGCCATTTTACATTCCCACCAGCAATGTTCAAGGTCTCCAATTTCTCCACATCCTAGCCAATACTTGGTATACGCAGATTTTGCTGGATCATACCTATCCTTCCAGCTATGAAGGAGTATCTCACTGTGGTTTCGATTTGCATCTTCCTAATGACTAAAAGGTGTTAAAAATCTTCAGATGTGCTTACTGGCCTTTTTTTTTTTTTCTTTCCTTCTGTCATTTTTAGGGCCACACACATGGCATGTGGAGGTTCCCAGGCTAGGGGTCTAACAGGAGCTGCAGCTACCGGCCTACGCCGCAGCCACAGCAACGCAGGATCTGAGCCGCGTCTGCGACCTACACCACTGCTCACCGCAACGCCGGATCCTTAACCCACTGAGCAAGGCCAGGGATGGAATCCGCAACCTCATGGTTCCTAGTCAGATTCGTTAACCACTGCGCCATGAAGGGAACTCCCTTACTGGCCATTTGTATATCCTCTTTAAAGAAATGCCTACTCAAGTCCTTTGCCTATTTTTTGAGCTGTTTCTTTGCTGTTGAGTTGGAAGAGTTCTCTGTGTATTCTGGATAATCAATCTCTTTTCAGATATATGATTAGCAAATATTTTCTCCTGTTCCTCCTGTTGTCTTTTCACTCTGTTGATAGCGTCCTTTGACACACAAAAGTTTTTAGTGGGATGAAGCCTCGGTTTTTCCCTTTACTGCCTGTGCTTTTGATGTCAATTCCTAAAAATAACTGCTAAATGGAGTATCATGAAGATTATCCCTTATGTTTTCTTTAAAGAGTGTTATACTATTAGCACTTAAGCATAGGTTTAAATTTACATTTAAATTTGAGTTCATTTTTGTATATGGTGTAAAGGGTTCAACTTCACTCTTTTGTATATGGATATCCAGTTTTCCTAGCATGATTTGCTGAAAAAACTCCTTTCCCCTTTGAACAGTCGTGGTATCCTTGTCAAAAATTATCTGACCATGAGAATTCCCTTGTGGTGCAGCAGGTTAAGGATCCAGCATTGTCACTGCAGTGGCTCAGCCCTGCCCAGGAACTTCCATATGCCTTAGGTGAAGCCAAAAAAAAAAAAAAAAAAAAATCATTTGACTATATATTTAAGTGTTTATTTAGGGAATACTATAGTCTATTGATCTACAAATCTGTCCTGATGCTACTACATTGTTTTGATTACCATCACTTTGTAGTTAAGGTTTTGTTTTTTGTTTTTTTTCCAATCTTTTTGCCTTTTCTAGGGCCACACACGCGGCATATGGAGGTTCCCAGGCTAGGGGTCTAATCGGAGCTGTAGCCATTGGTTGACACTACAGCCACAGCAACGCAGGATCCGAGCCACGTCTGCAACCTACACCACAGCTCACGGCAATGCCGGATCCTTAACCCACTGAGCGAGGCCAGGGATCGAACCCGCAACCTCATGGTTCCTACTCAGATTCATTAACTGCTGAGCCACAAGTCGGGAACTCCTGTAGTTAAGTTTTAAAATTAGGTGGTGTGAATCTTCCAACTTTGCTCTTGGTGCTATCATCTTATTAGTAATACTGTTTGCCAGTCCATGAAATGACTTTTCATTTATTTGTCTTTAATTTCTTTCAGAGATGTTTTGTAGTTTTCAGAGTAAAAGTCTTTTGCCTCCATAGTTAAATTTATTCCTAAGTAACTTATTCTTTTTATGCTATTGTAAGTGTTTTTTTTTCCCCTTTTTCAGCCGCACCCACAGCATATGGAAGTTCCCGGGCCAGAGACAGAATCTAAGCTGCATCTGAAACCTAAGCCACAGCTGTGGCAATGCCAGATCCTTAATCTGCTATGCTGGGTTGGGGATCCAACTGGCAATGCCACAGAGACAAGCTGGATCCTTAACCCAATATGCCACAGTGGGAACTACTGCAAGTGCGTTAATTTCCTTTTCTTACTGTTCATTCCTAGCATGTGGAAATGCAAATATCTTTTGTGCTGATTTATCCTGCATCTTTGCTGAATTCATTTATTAGCTCTATCAAGTAGTTTTGGAGTTGAATCTTTACGTTTTCTACATATAAGATCATATCTGCAAGCAGAAGTACATTTTACTTCATCTAGGGAGTGAGTAACTGTCATGACTCAGTAGTAACGAATCTGACTAGTGTCCATGAGTACATGGGGTCTAAGGATCTGGCGTTGCTGTAAGCTATAGTATAGATCACAGATGTGGCTTGGATCTGGAGTTGCTATGGCTACTATGGTGCAGGTTGGTAGCCTACTTCCTTAGGTGAAGCTGTGGCCCTCAAATTATTTTTTACTTCTTTTCCAATATGGATATCTTTTGTGTCTTTTCTCTGCCTAAATGTTCTGGTTAGGACTTTCTAAAGTATGGTGAATAAAAGTGGTGAAGTATAATGTCAGCTGTGGATTTGTCATATATGGCCTTTGTAATGTTGATCTACAAAGGTTTTTTTTTTTCTTTTTTCTTTTTTGTCTTTTGTCATTTTAGGGCTACACCCGCGGCATGTGGAGGTTCCCAGGCTAGGGGTCTAATGGGAGCTACAGCTGCCAGCCTACGCCACATCCACAGCAACATGGGATCTGAGCTGCATCTGCAACCTACACCACAGCTCACTGCAATGCCGGATCCTTAACCCACTGAGCAGGGCCAGGGATCGAACCCGCAACCTCATGGTTCCTAGTTGGATTCATTTCTGCTGAGCCATGACAGGAACTCCTACAAAGGTTTTAACTATGCTATATTACAGTTCTCCTAACAAGAAAAGGAAAGAATCTAGAAAGCTGGAAATGGTGTCTTCGGTAAGAGGTTAACAGTGTTACAAAGAGAGTTCATTCAAAGTCCTGACATGACCAATAAGGACATAGAATGCACTCGTATTCTGCACAGAGCTTGGGGATGTTGTAGGTTTGTATCTCAAATGATACCGTCATGCATTAAATTCTGGTTGCTGAAATCACAGATTAGGCATCCTTTCTTAAGACAACTTGGGCTACCATAACAAAGTAACACAGACTCGATGGCCTAAATAAGAGAAATAAGTTCTGGAGGCTGGAAGTCTGAGATCGAGGTACCAGTATAGCTGAGTTTTAACGAGAACGAACTTTCAGGCTGGCAGATGGCAGCCTTCTACCCGTGTTCTACCCTTGACATGGTGGAGAGAGCACAATTTTTCTCTTACTCTTCTTATAAGGCCACTAATCCCATAATGAAGGTCCCGCTCTCACAGCCTAATCTAACCCTAACTACTTGCCAAAGGCCCATTTCTAAATACCATCACACTGAGGACTTACAGCTTCAACATTAGAATTTTAGGGGAAGAAAAATAGTCCATAACAACTTCTTTCAGCAAAACAATGATGAAGCTAACACAGGATTCAGTGCAGGCACACACATATAACAGGGTTAAATTAGCTATCAGAAATGTTCACAGAGAGTTCCCGTCGGGGCTTAGCAGAAACAATTCTGACTAGTATCCATAAGGACACAGGTTTAATCCCCGGCCTCGCTCAGTGGGTCAAGGATTTGGCATCGCTGTGGCTGTGGCTTATGCCAGCGGCTATAACTCCAATTAGACCCCTAGCTGGGGAACCTCCATATGCCACAGGTGCGGCCCTAAAAAAAACAAAAAAGAAAAGAAATGTTCACAGTAATTCAAGCCTTAGACATACTTACAAAATTTGGAGACAAGTTATGTTTATAAAGCTGAAGGGTGGAATGAAGAAGATTAGAAACAAGACTGGAAACCAATACTTCCTTTCCCAGTTTATTGTCAGTCACTCGTCTCTGGCTACTGGCCACTTGAACAGTCCATTTATCCATATCTGCTATAATACAGACAGCTTCTGCTATTGGTTCATCCAATACTGGATGCTGGGAAAGAAAAAAGAATTCATCTTACGATAAAATTTTCAAAGACAACAGTAAAGAATGAGGCAAGAAAGAGACACTAGACAAAAACAAAATAAAAGAATACGAAAATTTGAGAGCTACTGCCAAAGAATCCCTGATGGTGGAGAATGAAAGAGTACAGTTATTCAATAACAAATACCCTGAGATATCTTACAGAAATCATTATAGGCAGAGATTCATTGTGTCCAGAACTATGTATTTTTAATCTATAACATAACCTTAACCAGTCTTTTGGTCATTCATTCATTCATTCACTGAATTTACTAAATGCCAACAATGTGTCAGGCAATTGGACAAAAAATTGTTTTTACCTTGAAAGAGCTAAACATTATACAAATATCTAGGAAAGAAATTCACATGAACAAGTCAACAATAAAGTTCTGTGCTAACTACCCCAACATGTCAGGCATTGATTTACTTGAGCACCACAGAAGCAATCCTTTGATTATCCCTCCTGGCCACATGTACTAGACTTTTATATTTTACTATGACATAACCAGACTATGGATGTAGCAATTAAAAACGAGGCAAATCAAAGGTACTATCATGTCTCTTCAGGATATATGGTTAAATGGGGGAAAAAAGTCACCATAAACACACACAGGCACACATATTATATCCCAGTTACGTTTCTAACATTTCAGATCTAGAAGTCCCTGTTGTGGCTCAGCAGTGACAAACCCAACTAGTGTCCATGAGGATGTGGGTTCGATACCTGGCCTCGCTCAGTGGGTTAAGGATCAGGAGTTGCCATGAGCTGTGGTGTAGGTCACGATCACAACTTGGATCCCATGTTGCTGAGGCTGTGGCATGGGCCAGTGGCTGCAGCTCCGATTTGATCTCTAGCCTGGGAACCTCCATATACCTCTGGTGTGGCCCTAAAAAGACAAAAACAAACAAACAAATAAATTTCAGAGATATATCAAAATTAAAAGGTATAGAAAAAAGAATGAAAATACTTAAATTCTTTATCATAAAGATCTTTGTGAAAAGAAGTGTATAATATTATAAGTATGCAGAAGGATTTCTACTTTATATTGTTTGAATTTTCATAAGCATTCAACTAAATGACACCTTTTTTGGCCACGGCTTTGGCATGCAGAAATTCTGAGGCCAGGGATCAAGTCTGCACCACAGCACTGACCCAGGCCACATTGGTGACAACACAGAACTCTTAACCTGATGAACCACCAGGGAACTCCTAAATGACACTTTTATAACTAGAAAATTTAAAAACAGTTTCCCACTATGTCTTAACTGACATTTACAGATAAAAGGACTTCAGGCATATGGCTATGGTTTACCATGGTTTACACATACAAAAACCAAAAAATGACAATCTAGTACCTGTCACCACCATAAGAAAGAGATACTCAGTACTTCAACATCTTTCTGTATTTGGAAAGGTAAGGATTTCTTCACCACTGGCCATATGAATTATCAGTAATATGACTGAAATAAAGGAGTTCCCATTGTGGCTCAGCAGTAATGAACCCGATTAGCATCTGCGGGTTCAATCCCTGGCCTGTTAAGGATCTGGCATTGCCGTGAGCTGTGGTGTAGGCTGCTGAAAAGGTTCAGATCCCGAGTTGCTGTGGCAGTAAGTGTAGCTCAGCAGCTGTAACTCCAGTTTGACTACTAGCCTGGGAACTTCCATATGCCTCAGGTGCAGCCCTAAAAAAAAGGACTGATATATCAACTGTAATATGAAATACTTGAACCTAATGGCCTTTTTCCTTTCTAACTTTTACTGTTACCAAAACTTTATAGTAAGAATGTAAATTTGCTCCTGGATAAACCTATGTTTTGAACCCCAAAGGATATCTCTTTGCCCAGTTAATGAGTAATCACTTCAAATAAGGCTTTTTGCTCAATGATAAGTAAACAAAGAAAAGGAAGCTCACAATATTGCGAGGGAGATAAAAATAAATATACCTGGCTATAAAAAGACATGTGTGATAGACAAAATAGTTACCAACGGCTGGAGTACCAGAGCAGAGTGACAGGGATCTGTGTGACGGGGAGTCACAGAGTGGAAATATGACACAAGTATGAATAGGATTCCTGGTGAAAAATGGGAGAGGAATATGGATGATTCCATAAGAAGGAATATCACAAAAAAACTCAGAAAGAGAAGTAGATGTACATAACTAAATTCATGAATGATATTACGAAGTAGGAAGAGAATGGCAAATAAAAAGCCTAGAAAGATACACTGTAAGACTTCCCATGGAACTCTAAACTTTGTATTTGTTTTCATAAAATAATACTCAAATAGTTCTTTTTGAACTCTTACCAAGGATATAGTATTTTTCTATTCATCAGCTTCATTACTTAAATACAATTTTGGAAACGGTATATACATCTAAAGATGTAAGGTATATCTCACATAGTAAACATGTATTTAATACAACCAAGCAGTAACCAAGTGCTGGAGTACCAAAGGAGGGCACAAGTGGGTTCTGTGTGACTGGGAGTCACAGAGTTGAACCTTACTTAGTTACTATGTGGTTATAAAAGAAAAATAAGATAGGATCCAGTAACAAAAATGGAAAGCTGTTAAAAGAAGACACCATTTTCAAAAGCAGAGGACAGACATGACACCATAAAACTCATAGAAGAGAATAAAGGCAAAACATTCTCTGACAAACCACACAGATGTTTTCTTAGGTCAGTCTACCAAGGAAATAGAAATAAAAACAAAAATAAACCAATGGAATCTAATCAAACTTACAAGCCTTTGCACAACAAAGGAAACCATAAAGAAAACAACATACAGAATGGGAGAAAATTGCTGCAAATGATGCAGCCAACAAGGGCTTAATATCCCAAATGTATACACAACTCACACAACTCAACAATGAAAAAACAACTCAAATGAAAACTGGACAGAAGACCTAAAAAGATATTTTTTCAAAGCAGACGTGAATGGCTAGTAGGCATATAAAAAAATGCTCAAAATCACTAAATATTAGAGAAATCCAAATCGAAACTACAATGAGGTACTACTCCACCACACCAGTCAGAATGGCCATTATTAATAAGTCTACAAATAACAAATGCTAGAGAAGGTATGGAGAAAAGAGAACCCTCCTACACTGTTACTGGGAATGTAAACTTTTATAACGACTACGGAACACACTGTGGAGGTTCCTGAGAAAACTAAAAACACAACTATCGTATGATCCAGTAATCCCTCTCCTGGGTATGTATCTGGACAAACCTATAATTCAAAAAGATACATGCACCTGTATGTTCATAGCAGCACTATTCACAATAGTCAAGACATGGAAACAACCTAAATGTCCTAAGACAGATGAACAGATTAAGAAGATGTGGCACATACTTACAGTGGAATACTACTTAGCCATAAAAAATAATGAAATAATGCTACTTGCAGTGTCATAGATGCAACTAGAGATTCTCATACTAAGTGAAGTCAGAAAGAGACAAATATCATATGATATCACTTATATGTGCAATCTAAAATATGTCACAAATGAACCTATCTACAGAACAGAAACAGATACAGCAGACATAGAGAACATATTTGTGGTTGCCACAGGTGGAGGGGGAAGGGAGTGGGATGGACTGGGAGTCTGGGTTAGTAGATGCAAACTACTACATTTAGAATGGATAAGCAATGCGGTCCCGCTGTAGAGCGCAGGGAACTATATCCAATCTCTTGGGCTAGAACATGATACAAGATAATATGAGAAAAAAAAGGTATATATATGTATGACTGGGCCACTCTGCGGTACAGCAAAAATTGGTACAGCAGTGTGAATCAACTATACTTTGTTGTTGTTGTTTTTGTCTTTTTAGGCCACACTTGCAGCATATGGAGGTTCCCAGGCTAGTGCTCACACTGGAGCTACAGTTGTCGGCCTACACCATAGCCACAGCAACACAGGATCTGAGCTGCATCTGTGACGTACACCATAGCTCATGATGACGCCATATCCTTAACCCACTGAGCGAGGTCAGGGATCAAACCTGCATTCTCATGGGTACTAGTCAGATATGTTAACCACTGAGCCATGACAGGAACTCCAAATCAACTATATTTTACTTCCAAAATTAAAAAAAAAAAAGCACAGGACATCTTTAGGAGATGAGAATTATGATGGAAATCTATTCATTGTCTTCATAAGGAAATGCCTAAACAGATCCTGGGGAAAGTGCTATGAAAGATACCTTTTTAAAAGGGTTACAAACCAGTTTAGAAATTAACTTTATAACTACTCTTTCAAAAGTCAAAAGGCTAAGACTTTAAAAGCTATTTTTTTCTCTTTTTGGTAAGAAAAAGAAAATAAGCTCACATTAGTAGTCACCCAAGAAAGAAAGGTCTAAATCCCAAGTGTGAGATGAAAAATAATCCAGATCAGGGAGTTCCTGTCGTGGCACAGCGGTTAACAAATCCGACTAGGAACCATGAGGTTGCGGGTTCGATCCCTGGCCTTGCTCAGTGGGTTAATGATCTGGCGTTGCCGTGAGCTGTGGTGTAGGTCATAGATGAGGTTCGGATCTGGTGTTGCTGTTGCTGTGGTGTAGGCTGGCAGCTGTAGCTCCTATTCGACCCCTAGCCTGGCAACCTCCATATGCCGCGGGTGCAGCCATAAAAAGCAAAATAAATAAATAAATAAATAAATAAATAAATAAATAAATAAATAAAAACAATAATAATAAAACAAATAATTAAAAATAAATAAATAAATAAATAAGTAAAAATAATCCAAATCAAACTCATGCTAAGAGCTGTTAAAGAAACAAGGGGGCAGTGCCAGTCATTTTTTCTGCAATTACTTGTTTTCACTCAATGAGTTATCATAAGCAATGTTCTAATTTGATAAAATTTCAGCTTAACCGATCTTAGTCCTTTCCTTCACCATAAACTTTTGGGAAAAACAGCCTACAGTCAATGGTAGCTAATTGAGATATTATAGCAGCCTCCTCTAGAGAGTAAGTTTGTATCCAGCCTCAAATAATTCCAAGTCATAAAAGAGGAAGTATATGAATGGAAGAATGAAGTAGTGAATCTAAAGCTTTGTTTATCTTTAATCCTTTTTCTTCGAGTTTCATATGTTCCAAAACACAAAGTTTCCACAATCTTACCAGCCCTTTTCTCTTCCAAAATTTCAATAAACTTCAAAATTTTTAAGTATCTTCTAACAGAGACTCCCATATCTCTACCATGATATAAAACCTGATTTTTCTGTTGCCTGCAAACATAGCCTTGCAAATTGCACTTTTAAACTCAAAACGTACTAAAACAACTTCAGTGTACTTTCCTCAAACTTGCCAGTTTTCTTCAATTATCTTTTAAGAATAAATAAAAAGTGAACCCCAATGTTGCAAAGGGAAGTGGTCCTAGGGGCACTACAAACTGCTATTCAAACTAGTATTGCCTTTTTTATTTTTCAGGGCTGCCCTCGCAGCATATGGAGGTTCCCAGGCCAGAGGCCGAATCGGAGCTGTAGCTGCCGGCCTACGCCACAGCAACGAGGGATCCGAGGTGATTAGTCTATGACTTACACTACAGCTCATGGCAACGCCAGACCACTGACCAACTCATTGAGGCCAAGGATCCAACCTGAAACCTAATGGTTAATAGTCGGATTCGTTTCTGCTGTGCCAAAACAGGAACTCCATCAAACTAGTATTGCCTTTTAAAGAAACTGTCAAACACACAACAAAAGAACATGACAACAGTCCTAATCTTAAAACTTGGACATTTTTGGGAATCGAGCTTAAAAAAAAAAATTCTTAAATTCATAAAACACAGAAATAGTATCAGTGTTATTTATAATAAAAGGAAGAATAATTGTTTTAAAAGTTGAAAAATAGAGAACAGAGAGCACAGAAATAAACCCATGCATATATGCTCAATTAATTTATGATAAAGGACACAAGAATATACAATGGAGGAAGGACAGTTTCTTCAATAAACAGTGCTGGGAAAACTGAACATCCACATTGCAAAAGACTGAAACTGGACCACTGTCTCACACCACACACAAAAATCAGCTCATATGAGTACTCTATACCATGATCAAGAGGAACTGTGCCACCCGCTAGGAATACAAAGACTGGCTTAACATCTAAAAATCAATCATTTGTAATCTATCACATTAACAGTTTAAAAAACCAAAATTCACATGGTCATTTCAATAGATACAGAAAAAGTATTTGACAAATCCTCACACTCATTCATGATTTAAGGGAGTGCAGAACAGAAAACTCAAAATGCTAGGAAAAGAAGGGAAATTTATCCACCTGATAAAGAGAATCTATAAGAATCCTACCGCTAACATCATACTTAATAAAGACTTGATGTTTTCCCCCTCAGAACAGGAACAAGACAAGGATGTCCACTATTAGCACTTTCATGTAATATTCTACCCAAGGTTTTAGTCTGTACCATAAGGCAAGAAAAGGAAAAAAAAGGGGACACCCAGATTTCCAGGAAAGGAAGATATAAAAATGGTCTAATAATTGATAATATGGGCCCATACGCAGAAAATCCTGAGGAATCCGTAAAAAAGTATGTAAACTAATAAAAGAGCTCAGCAAAGTGGGAGGATATAAGAGAATGACAAAAATCAATTATACAATCATACTTGTATATACCAGCAATGAAAATTAATCCCATTCACACTTAAGCATTTGCAATTTTTGATAATAACCTAATGATGAAGATCTATTAATACATACAGTATTTTCAAATTTTTCAGCAAGTACAAGCATGCAGATTATTATACATAAAGTGATGGATTTAGAAAACAATGATTGTGTTTTGCAGTGAAGTGTGACCAAAAACATAAGCCAATTCTGGGATCTACTGGTTAAAAGAGTTTGTCTTAAATAAATTTAAGAGCAGTGAGGGCCACTCACCTGAACAGCATGAGACAAATCTGACACTAGACACTGCCGGAGTCTCTCATCATTCCCAATTCCTTGAAGAACAAAGTCAGGCACATAAGATGAGCAGTAGCCACCCAGCAAGGACCTCCCAAAGTTGGCAATGTTGGGCTGAACAGCACTAACTTCAATTAACTTTGACCTAGAAGAAAAGTTCCAAAAGAAGACATAACTAATTAGTAAAAAATATATTTTACCAATGACAAAAGATTTGGAGTCCACTAGTTCATACCTTTAGCACCATCATTCTCTACAAAATACATGAAGAGTAAAATCATCCTTACATAAAAACTGGCTTAAGCGTTCAATTAGACCACAAAATATTCCTTCCTATCCAAAAAGGTTCTGATGAACAACTCTGTAATAAGATGAGCAGAAATCTTTCACAACAGACTTTAGGAATGCTGTCCCTTGTGTATGTAACACATTCTTAATACAATCAAATTACAGAAACCATCAACCAAAACAAAGCTTGGTATATAACATTTATCACGTATGAATCTTTTCCTTCTACTCTTGACTGGTCCACGCATTCCTCTTATTCCAAACTTATTTTTTTTTTCTCTTTTTAGGCCACACCCGCAGCATTTGGAGGTTCCCGGTTAGGGGTCGAATTGGAGCTGTAACTGCTGGCCTATGCCACAGCCACTGCAATTGGGGATCCAAGTCGCGTCTGTGAACTACACCACAGCTCATGGCAACACCGGATCCTTAACCCACTGAGCAAGGCCAGGGATTGAACCTGTATCTTCATGGATACTCGTCAGATTCGTTACCACTTGAGCCACAATGGGAACTCCCTCCAGTCTTAATTCTAACAGCTACTTCCTATCTTCTCTCAGTGATTAACTCTTCCTAGTTGCCAGGCTCAGCATAAGTCCTATCTAGAAAGTCTAATTCACTCCTAAATGGCTTGAAAACGCCTGGGCAGTAAGAAATCTTACACCCACCAACAAAACTTTTTTCTAATGCCCTCACAAAACTTTTCCAGGGAACCTGAGGGGCTTAGCCTTTAATCCTTCTTACAAGTAAGAGCACATAATAACAAAAGATAATTTATCCAGGACAACGATCTCTTCTTTTACATTGGTTACTACTAGCATTCAGAAACCAGCTAAACAAAAGAATGATAAATATTTATATAGGTTCTATAACAGGTTAAAACTTCTCACTTACCCAGGAAAAGGTATCTCATCTTCTTCTGTCCAATCTTCTTGCTCTCCGTAATAACTGCTGACTTGTCTAGTCACATCATGACCTGTATCTTCACTTTCACTGTCCCCAAGGGCACTATCTGAACTTTCATTTCTTGGAATGTCCCATTCAGCTCCTACAGCGATTTTTTTCTCTGAACTCTCTTTATCCCCATGGGGGACAAGAATGGAGAGTGCATCTCTTTGGTCTTGCTGAGGAAAGCAGGTTTTACATGAATCTTGGTGAACTGTTTCTACACATTTACAAAATTCATTGTTTTGTGCGCTATTTTTTGTACACGATCTTTTTGAAAACTCTAACATACAGCAGTGTTCTTTACCGTCTGTACTTGTTTTAACTGGAATATCATCAATAGTCCTGGTTTCAATTGTATCATCATTAAAATATTCATCAAATAAGCTCATGCTTTCTGGGTCTGAATGATTCCAGCAGGGAAGTTCACAGGGCTCTCCAGAAACCATGTTTGGTATACCAGGATCTCCAGATTTAGTTGTTTGTTTAGTTCCTTGATGCTGATCAATAGCCCCTCTTTCTTCCTTCGGTGATTTGGTGTGATGCCTGGTAATCTGATCCACTACTGCCTGACTCCGGAGTTCAGTATCTGAGTCAGGTGACATAGAATCCCCAATCAAGAAAGTGACCTTTGTCTGGGTTGCCTCACAAGAAAATGCAGCGGTCACAAGCTTATCTGGAGGTTTTTTTTCCACAACCATTCCAGTAGACCTCAACACTTTACCTGTTTGATTACCTGAATCTAACAATTCCTCACTCTGCCATGTTTCTTCTGCTGGCTCTAAGCCTGACTTTGACAAGGCACATCTTTCTACTGGAGCAGATCCTGTGCAAACAACTGTTTCTAACTTGGTGTCAAGGCAAGTTCTTAATTTATCTCTGTACTGTTTAACATCAACATTTTCTTCTTGGCTGTCAGAAGGAGCAATCATTCGGCACTCGTCTGAAATTCCTAGAAGCTCCTTAGAGCTGTTTTGAATATCTTCTCTATCTTGTTGTGAAACATTCTCTATATTTTGCCCAAGAAGTGGACGACTGCAATATTTGCAGTTACAGTTAGCAGTCCTTGTTTCTTCTGACTCTTTAAAGAGCAAACTGCTTTTGTTTCTGTGCATTGTGATAAGCACATACTCAGATTCTTCAATTTCGCCTTTTTCTAAAGTGGTAGTAATTACTGTGCCTGGCATAACAATGGCTTCATCTTCTCCATTTTCCAAAAGATGGGTTTCTTGAAGTTCAGAGCATCTTATAAAATAAGTAAGAAAATAAAGCAGCCTCTGGACCATGTCTTGTCGTTTGCCAACTACCACAGTCCTTGCTAACCGTACAGGAGAGCCAATAGCGCCATACAAGTCTCCTGAAATGGAAAAATAATTTAACAGATACATCCTCTACTCCTGGAGCTAAGCAGGCTATTTTCAATGATCAAAAACCTACTCTTATTGTATGAGGGGTAGTTCAGATTTGATTCTTAGTTCCTTAATAATAGGTGAGTGATTATTCAGGAGAACAGGATGAGACGAATGATATCAGTCAAAGAGAAAGGTGAATGGAGAGGCTTTCTAGCTTCCTCCTTAAGCAGCTACTGTGGTTCTAAAGCCGAAAGTCAGCTATGAAAGTCGTATTTACCAAAAAACATGCTCTGTGCCAAAGTACTTCACCTGGGCGGAGAAGTACTATTGACGGAAGTGCTATGTGTAAAAGCACATTTTCTGAGGACCAACGAGAGGAAGGGAGGAGTAGTGGAATGCAGCAGAGATGAAGGAGTCACATCACACACTTAACCTTCTTTGCCTTTCTTTCTCTTTTTTTTTTTTTGCCACGCCCATGGCATGTGGAGGTTCCTGGGCTAGAGACTGAACTTCCGCCACACCAGTGTCCCAAGCCACTGCAGTAACAATGCTGGATCCTTAATTCACTACACCACAAACTAACTCCTCCTTGCTTAAATCATATTCCTGAACTGTTGCAGCCCTCCCAGGACCCCACATTACTTTGCATGTTTTTAAAAAACTCTTTTCCTTTCTATTTCATTCCCTACAGGCTTGGGTCCTCAAGAAAAACCAAAAAGGTCAATATGTTTAGCCATGCAACTCATTTTCACTTCTGCAACCATACTAGACATGAACGGCCATTACATTTTAAGAAGGGGGAGAGGGGGGTTAAATTCAAGTTTTGCAAGTTGTCAGTATAGACATTTAAAAACCTGTTTTAATCATAGACATGGAGAACAGACTTGTGGTTGCCAAGAGGGAGGGGGAGGGAGTGGGAGGGACTGGGAATTTGGGGTTAATAGATGCAAACTATTGCCTTTGGAATGGATAAGCAATGGGATTCTGCTGTATAGCACTGGGAACTATGTCTGGTCACTTGTGATGGAGCATGAGAATGTGAGAAAAAAGAACGTATACATGTATGTGTGACTGGGTCACCTCGCTGTGCAGTAGAAAACTGACAGAACACTGCAAATCAGCTATAATGGAAAAAATAAAAATCATTATACAAATAAAAAATAAAAACCTGTTTTTACTTTACAAAACCCCTACACTTTTTAAATGAATAAACATAAGTCTCAAATAATATGCTACAGACTGTATTATGATAAGTATTCTCCTCTGGCTAAAACACTTACTGTAGCACCATTATGCCACTATTTAAAACTTCTCCCAAGTTTTCCACTAATAACCAAATCAAGTAAAGCTGCTTTGGCATGGTAAATGAGATATTCATGACTGGTTCCACTTTACTTTTCCAGGTTAATCTGATAGTTAACTCTTTTTCATCTTTACTCACCCTAGGTCTTACTTGAAGTGGACTACTTAAGGATCTCCCGTCGTGGCTCAGAGGTTAACAAACCCGGCTAGCATGCACGAGAATATGGGTTCAATCCCTGGCCTCGCTCAGTGGGTTAAGGATCTGGCACTGCCATGAGCTGTGGTATAGGTCACAGACGTGGCTCGGTTCCAGCATTCCTGTGGCTGTGGTGTAGGCCCATGGCTATAGCTCGGATTGGACCCCTAGCCTGGGAATCTCCATATGCTATGGGTGCAGCCCTAAAAAGACAAAAAAAAAAAAAAAAGGTGGACTACTTAAATTGGATCCTTGAATATGGTTAACACTATTATGCCATGTATATTAACACTTATGCCATGTATTTTCCTTTTCCTCTGTGTTTCTGCCAGTCCAAAATCTTCCCACCCAGGCATCCTCCCTTGGATGAAAGTAAGCTTTCTTAACTGAACCCCCACTGAAATTTTCATTTCTCTTACAGTTCCTCTTTATCATTATTGTCCACATATATTTTACCTGCAGTGTAAGATTATCACTTCTTAAAGAATTATCTATCATTCATCTTTAAACTGTCCAGTGCTCTCTGTACAGAGCTTTAGATATATTGTGCATTCAATAAGTGATTGTAGAACTGAAAACAAATTTGAAATGTTCAGTTTTTTTAAAAAACTACTAAATTACTTGATTTTTAAAAAGGTAAGTTAATATTCATATGATGAAATACTACTTAGCATTAAAAAGGAATGAACCAGAAGTTCCCTTGTGGCACAGGTGGTTAAGGACCAGTATTGTTACTGCAGTGGCTTGGTCTGCTGCTGTGGTGTGGGTTGATCCCTGGCTCGGGAACTTTTGTATGTCATGGGCGTGGCCAAAATGGGGAAAAAAAAAAAAAGGAATGAACTATTAATACATACAACATAGGTAAATCTCAAATAATTATGTTGAATGAAAGAATTTAGACCAAAAAAAAGCATATATCATTATTCCACCTATATGAAATTCTAGAAAATGCAAACTAATCTACAGTGACAGAAAGCAGACCACGGCTGCCTGATTATAAGCGAAATTGAATAGGCAGGGTAGGGAGGGATTACAAAAGGTCATGAGGAAACTTCTGCAGTGATGAATGTGTTCACCATCTTGATTTTGGTGATGGTTTCAGAGGCATGCATATATAATTTTTTTTTTTGGCCTTTTTGTCTTTTAGAGCCGCATCTGCGGCATATGGAGGTTGCCAGGCTAAGGGTCCATTCAGAGCTGTATCTGCCAGCCACAGCCACAGCCACAGCAATGAGGAATCCGAGCCACGTCTGCGACCTACACCATAGGTCACGGCAATGCCAGATTCTTAACCCACTGAGAGAGGCCAGGGATGGAATCCACATCCTCATGGATGCTAGTCAGATTCGTTAACTGCTGAGCCACGACGGGAACTCCAGAGAGACATATATGTTTTGACACATATATTAAAACTTACAAAAGTGTATACTTTAAATATGTGTTTCCATATGTCAATTATTCCCTATTTATATAGAAGGAAAAAAAGTAGGGAGGATGGGAGGAAACAGAAAGGGTGGAAATGACGGAGGGAAGTTGGTTAGTTGTATTAATAAGCTGCATGACAATCTATCTGGCAAGCTCATTCACTGTAACAACCTAAGAGAAGATTAAGTTTCTACCATGTCACCAAAAAGTTTTCACCGTTCTTCTCCCCCATCAGCAGACAGCAATAGAGTAAGAGTAGGAGAACAGCAACTACATTTAGACACTGTTCTAGGCACTGTACATATATTATTCTCATTTTATTTTCATATTATGAAGTATGAACTATTTATTATTAGGCCCACTTTATGAATAAGGCAACTGTAATTCAAACATTATTTGCCTGATTCCACATCCTGTGCTTGAGTTAAGCACCGTGCTACACTGCCTTACTAATGACAGTCAACTCATCACCTAACCCCCCTCTCCTCTGTTACTCATTTATTTAACGGAGTGCCTATCACTAAAGGAAACATTTTCAAAAATTACTCAACAAAGTGGAACAACAGAAACCACAATGACTACTTCTCAGTTAACCAGATTTATTCAAGCTATCACGGGTGCCTTTGTTGATTCACTCTTTCTAGGCAAAGTACCTAACACAAAACACCCTGAAATCGCTGAAGTTACCAGTAAACCAGCCATCACTCTGTTCCTTTTCTTCCAGGTGCAGTTCTCTATCTATAAAGAATGTTATTAGGCATAAAATGCGGAAAAGGCAACTTAGTGGACAAGTAAAGAAGAGGTGCTTTAAAATGGAGGAGGGAAAAGGGAGCACTTGATTTTCCTGTATTTATTTCTGCCATAAAATAACTCCTGACAGTTACACAAAAATCTAAGTTTAATGCAAAATGTAAAGGTTTTAAGAATACATACCCAGTTGTGCCCAAAGTGGGTTATATGGATGAGTCTTTGCCAACATGTCCACACTCTGAGAGGAATGTTTTTCCAAAAATATTTTTATAGGGGGTTGTCCATTTGGCATGACTGTTGGAACCCAGGCAAGATGATTGGTCAGAACTGCAGTAATGAGTGCTGGCAAGAATCTGAAAATAAAACGCATCCTATCAGATTCTAATCTTTTTTCATAAAACCCCAGGCAAAATGCAGTGACAGAATAAAGCAGACAGGGTACATGGCCAAACATCATGAAAAAGGAGAGGAGAGAAGATAATCACCAAGATTTAAAAAAAAAGTTCAGAAATTTTTTGGTTAGGTAAGAGTTAAATCCTTAAAAGAAAAAAGATTAAAAAAAAACTTTGTTTACCATCAAAGAGAATAAAAACATTTAAATTACTCATCTGGATTCTAAGAACTTGATGAATGATTAGAAGAAAACAATATGATAAAATATCACGATAAAAATATATTATTGGAGTCCTGGCATTTCCTTACACACATTTTAAACTTTTTTTATAGAATGAAACTACATATGTGGATATAATTCACAAAAAAAAATGGGAAGCCTCACAGAATTCTATAAGATGGTGAGAATTTTAACACACAATTAAAGACATTTTTACTGTTTCTCATTCGTAACGTCCTTTGGCCTTCTTCTATAACCTATATTTCAATTATTTTTTATAATTGTTTTACTCATTACAATATGAAATAATTCTAAAGATAATGATTATTTCTTTTACTTCTGTAACTGAACATGATCACAATACAGATAACTAGTAATAGTAAATAATAGCTGAGACAAGTTATGATAGCTTAGATATATACAAAGACAGAACGAAAGATAAACAGATAAAGCCATACTGATTTTTGGAAGCATTTTCCATTAGAAAAGTGAACTCCTTCATGAAACGATGGCAGAGCTGGCTCTTTCCTGGAGTCCCCGACATCATCGTAAGCCAGACAGGCTCCCCAATTCGTGGCATGGTGTATAGATTACAAATTGTTGTTCTAAAAAGAGGAAAACCCATTATAAAATTCATAGTTCCCAGAATTACATACTCTTACAAAAATGTTTATGTTGCCAGCTTTTGTTGAGTCTTACATCTAGATTATTAAAGCTTTTGAGAAGAGACAATGAATCAACTCTTTCCTTCTTTGTTATTAGCAGAGTACCAGGGGAAATATTTTGTACATGAACAGCAAACCTGTTGGTTCTGGTACTGGCTCTGCCCTCAAAGACTGTGTGCTTTTGTGTAAATTATTTCCCTACTTTAAGGATCAGTTTCCCTTACCTATAAAATAAAGGATAGGTAACTTCTAGAGATACTTTCAGCTCTATGTTTCTAAATACTTAAACACACTGCAAATATCAACACTACAGAAAAGTGTTTTAAATGGAGTAAGAGCTTATCCATATACCCACTCAAAACAATACTTTATCAAGTTTATCAGCGTCGTTTTGTTGCCTATGCTGAGACTTCTTAGTCAAGTTGAAGGATGATGAGGGCACTGTATATACAAGTTATATTTTATGACTCTCTCAACTTTCTGAAGTTTCCCCTTGAATCAACACAAAAGAGGATACTGCACAATTACGACAGTGCTTTTCTGGCTGTCTCTTTGCATTTACTTAGGTAAAAGCTAGCCATGTGACTTACACTATCTACTAAAGACTTTAAGACGTCGATTCTTGTCCTTCTGCATTAGGAACTGTTCCACGAAGTCCTATACAATCACCTGAGTAAACAGCTCCTGCAACATTGGGGCTTAAGAAACTAGTCGATCCTTTAGAAGTTACAGAATGGTGTCCTACTTTCTACTCTCTAGAACTGTTATCTAATAGAACTTTTGGTGATGATGGGAATGTTCTGTATCTGTGCTGTCCAACACAGTAGCCACTAACCATATGCAGTTACTGAATACTTGAAATATGGCCAGTGTGACTGAGGAACTAGATTTTAAATTTTATTTAGTTTTAATTAGATGAAGTTAAATACCTATAAGTGGCTAAAAAAAAGAATTCTGCTGCTTGTACAAGTTTAACTGAATCTCAACTCAGTATGACTATAATATATTACAACAAATAAAAGTGACAAACCCAGGTCACATTAATGAGGTCTTGGTAGGGCATAAAATAATAGCTGAATATTTTATTGAGAAAAATATGAACAAAATATAAACTAGATATATGTGAAAATGTTTATTTTTAAAGACTATTGAGGAGGTCCAAATAGAATGGAAAAATGAACACAAATGTGTCACTACAACAGATAGAACTGAAAGGGAATCCTAGTGAAAATTAAAGTTACAGATTTAATACAATTCTAGAAGACAAAACATAGAGAAGAATGTTAACTGAAGAGGTACGGCAGAGGAAGATAATGGGTTATGGTGCTGACAGAGAGGAACATGTACGAAGAGGAGCTAACTGCCCCAGTGAAGTAAGAAGAATCTCAGGACTCACCAAGTGCCTAGCAAAATGGAAAGCAGGAGTTATAAAGGACTATGAACCGAGAAACTAGTTCAAGGTCCAAAAATGACTGGCGATCCCCACCTTCACCACATTTTCCACAAGAATAACTAAAGATAGGAGAGCAGATAGCAAACTGACCAGCCCAGAGAAATAATATCCCCAAACCCTCCCCAAAATTTGAATCTTTCACAGTACATAAACATATAGTAAATCTTCTCATATTAAAATTTTATGGCAGAGGCAGCAAGTAGGAGGGAAAATATTTAAATATGCTCCTTCAGACAATAAAAATGAAAAAAAAAAAAGTTGCTCCTCTGAAACCTTGCTCTAAAGTAAGGCTTTTCAGCCTGCACCCCGATCCATATTTTGGTGCCTTACTCTCAACTCTAAATGGACAACCAAAATACTGATATATAAGGAAAGTCTCCAAGAAAAGATAAGCATAAAGACAGAAACACACACAAAATGACTCCAGAGGAGATAAAAAAAAAAATATGTTCAGAAAAAGACACGAAAAACACAAAAATAAAGAGAGATCAATCCAGGATGGTCAGTTTCTAACAAAATAGATTAGAGAAAGAGAAAACAGAAGAAAATAAATTATCCAAGAAAGTAGAAAATTTACCAAAGCTGAAAGTGCTAGAACTACATTGAAAGTTCTAAGGACCAAGGGGCAGGCGTGGATTCACGGCAGGAGATAAATATACTCTACAGTTGATAAATCAAGAAATAGCTGCATTAAGTATACTGTTTAATAATATGGAGCTAAATAACAAAAGAAATACTTAAGAGTTAAGAGAGAATATTCCAGGATGTAAATAAGAATGGGGATGGGAGAAGTAAGATAGGGTTTATTTATTTTTCATTAATAGAACTTTCAGTATATACATTTTTGTTTCTTGACCAAGTGAATGTACTTTTTTAAAAACCTTAGAAGACACTTTTTGATTAAATGAATGAAGGTGCTGATCAATTCACTTTTCATGAGTTTCTTTAGCATACTAGTCTCTATTACAAGTCTGTATGTCATGGGCCAGAGCCATAACACCACATTAGTAAAGCGGGCTGTGAAGGACATTAGCTTTAATGTTTTTCTGCTTAAGGATACATTCCATAACCTTGGAGTGTATCAAGTGCAAAGATGGCAAAAAAATTAACTATGCAAGAGTGATTCTCACTATATATAACTCTGTTGTCATGAACAATCTTGAAGTAATAGTGCTTTCTTCCCCCTTTAATGATTATGTCCTATTCTTCAATGGTAAGAAGGGCAAGTATGTCCAGGGATCTGACCTTTTATTTTTCTTGGTCTGTCCCTACAAAAATGAAAGACTCTTTCAAGTTGGGAGGGAACTGTGACATGATTTAGTTTTCACTGAAATGCACCAAGTCTAAGTAAAAACCCAAGGACTTCATCTCTTCCAGGCAGCAATGCTAACAAAACATACTTCCTATTTCTCTAGATTTCAAAACTTCTGTATATATATGAATCACTTCCTTCTTCTTCTCAATTACCCAAAATTCACTACTCATCTAGTTTCAAATAATCATAAACTTTAAAAATTAATTGCTAATTTTAAATAATCATTTAATTTTAAAATTAAGTATGACAGATTATCATTCTTTTATTTGCAGAAATGTTCTATAAAGTTAAACACTAAATTACTGAACAATGAATCACTGTTCCTAGGAGAAATTCAGGGTGGGACTCCTGTGAGATTCTGGTAATTCTATTTTTGTCAGTCCATCAATATCTAATCCTGTTTTATGTTTCTCAGACACCTTAATATTCTTTTGATTCATTAACAGTGAATTCACAGTCAATAGCACTATGACTCACGCCTTAACAAAGGTTCCCAAAAACATGTATTTTCTCTGTAAGGCACCTCACAACCTTCTTGCACTTAGGAACGTTAGATAGCATTTCAGCACTATGCTTGGGAAGACCATTTTTTAAAAGCTTGAAGTGTAAGTGATTTACAATGTTGTATTAGTTTCTGGTGTACAGGAAAATGATTCAGTTATACATACATATATACATATACATATAAATAAATATACATATATATTCTTTTTCAGATCCTTTCCTATTATGGTTTATCAAAGGACACTGAGTACAGTTCCCTGTGTTACACAGTGGGACCTTATTTATATATAGCAGTTTGAATCTGCTAATTCCAGACTCTTAATCTAACCCTCTCCACCCTCTTTGGTAACTGTAAGTCTGTTGTGTATGTCTGTGAGTCTGTCTCTGTTTCAGAAATAAGTTCATTTGTGTCATATCTTAGGTTCCACATATTAAGTGGTATCATATGGTATTTGTGTTTCTCTAGCTTACTTCCACTAGTGTATATAATAATCTCTAGGTCCATCCATGTTATGGCAAATAGCATTATTTCGGGTTTTTTTTATGGCTGAGTAGTATTCCACTATGTGTGTAAATATGCATGTGTGTGTGTACATACACACCACATTTTTACTCATTCATCTGTCAACGGACATTTGGGTTGCTTCCACATTTGGCTATTGTAAATAGTATTGCTATGAACACTGTGGTGCATGCATCTTTTTGAGTCATAGTTTTCTCTGGATATATGCCCAGGAGTAGGATTGCTGGATCAAATGGCAACTCTAATTTTAGTTTTCTGAGGAACCTCCATACTATTTTCCATAATGGCTGCACCAATTTACATTCCCACCAACAGTGGAGGGTACCCCCTTTTTTCTACATCCTCTCCAGCATTTTATTTGTAGATCTTTTTAAATGATGGCTATTCTGACTGGTGTAAGATGGTATCTCACTGTAGTTTTGATTTGCATTTCTCTAAGAATTAGCAATGTTGAACACCATTTTATGTGTCTACTGGCCATCTGTGTATCTTTGGAGAAATGTCTTGGGCGGAGTTTTTAATAGCAAAATGACTAAGAAAAAGCATGAAATACTTTTTTAAAAGTAACACTAAATAAAGCATGAAAAGGATACTTGTGTAAAGAATGAGAACTGAACAAGAAGGCACAGCACTGTCTTGTCCAACCTCACCTAAGAAGCTGTCAGAGCACTCAAAATTTTCCTGCTCTGCACATGTCCACAAATGATGATAAAAGCACTGCATATGTTTGGGGGTTATAAATAAATTTTAGCAAGCAAGTGAATTCACAAACAGAATGTATAAAAAATGAGGAGGATCAACTGAACATATTAAAGTACATCTAAAGATAAACCTCTTAATAAAAACAAGAGTTTACAAAGTATTTTTAAAATATTCTAAGAATGCCTAACTGATCAATATAGACTTTCAGGTTTGCACAGTGACTGAAGTAAAATAAAGCAATAAAAAAGAAAGGTATATAACAAGACATACATTTACAATGACTTTGTAACTCATTCATGTTGCAAATTTAAGCCAATAATAAAACTTAAGGCTAGGCCATTCATATTACCTTACATCACAGCAATTATCTGACAGGTATTTAACTCAAAAAATTATAATTAAAAATATCAGGTATATTTTTCAACCAGGAATGAGTCTCATGACAATATTTATTATTCTGGTAATTTCAGCTAAATCTATATAGGCAATTGTTTCCTCAGAGTTCAAACAAATTCTTGGCCTTCTGTCACAAAGCTTTTAACTTCAGCAAAGAAACTGTAATCCAACAGTATAAAATACAGGTCAAAGTGCAAGGGCAAATACTTATGGCCTTGTAATTCTGCAAAATGTGAAACTCAAAAATATGCTGTAGGATTCTTTTAGGCAAATAAGCAAAGCAATGGTTCAAAACATATATATATAAAATAATTGTAGTCCGAAGTCAACTAAACAATTTAAATAAAGCCATGTTTGTGCTTATTTGGCAATACATATACTAAAATTGAAACAACAAAGAGAAGATTAGCCTGGCCCCTGCTCAAGGATGACATGCAAACTCATGATGCATTCCACATTTAAAACAAAATACAACAGCAATAAAAACCATGTTCATAACTTTCCAAAGCAGTCTACAGATTCCCTAACAAAATTCCAATGTCATTTTTCACAAAAATAGAACAAACAATCCTAAAATTTGCATGGAACCACATAAACCCGTGAATAATCAAAGCAATCTTGGGTAACAAGAACAAAGTTGAAGGCATCATCGTCCTTGATTTCAAACTATATTACAAAACTATAGTAACCAAAACAGTATGGTTTTTGGCATAAAAACAGATATACAAATCAAGGGAACAGAAAAGAAAGCCCAAAAATAAACCCATGCATATATAGTCAATTAATTTGTAACAAAGGAGCCAAAAATACACAATGGAGATAAGACAGCCTCTTCAATAAATGGTTTTGGGACAACTGAAGAGCCACATGTAAAAAAATGACTAGACCCCATCTTACAACATACACAAAAATCAATTCAAAATGGATTAAAGTCTTGAACACAAGGACCAAAACCATTAACCTTCTCAAAGAAAACAAAAGGGATAAACTCCTTGACATCCATCTTGGCAATAATTACAGATAACAACTATTAACAGGTATGCCCTTTTCAAGAGAGCATCAACATATGTAAGGCAAAAACTGAAAGGCATAGGGGAGGAGAAGAAATTAAATGAAGGCAGTGAAGAGGTACTACAAAGTTCTAGTTACAAGAAGAATAAATACAAGATAAATGTAACATGGAGTTCCCACTGTGGCAGAGTGGAAACGAATCCGACTAAGAACCCATGAGGCTGAGGGTTTGGTCCCTGGCCTTGCTCAGTGGATTAACGATCTGGCATTACCATGAGCTGTGGTGTAGGCTGCAGATGCAGCTTGGATCCTGCATTGTTGTGGCTGTGGTGTAGGCCAACAGCTAAGCTCCGATTTGACCCCTAGCCTGGGAACCTCCATATTGCCGTGGGTGTGGCCCTCAAAAAAAAAAAAGATAAACGTAACATACAAGACAAATATAATTAACATGGCTATACGTTATATATGAAAGTTGTTTGAGGGTAAATCCTGAATTCTCATCACAAGAAAAATAATTTTTCAAAATTTCACTGATTTTATATCTATATGAGAGGTTCACCAAACTTACTGTGAAAATCATTTCATGATATACTTAAGCTAAATCATTATGCTGTACACCTTAGTCATATACAGTGCTGCACATCAACTATATCTCTATAAACTACAAGAAAAAAATGACAAATACACTAATACAGTTAGAAACTTCAACACTCCTTGATCAGTAAATGACACATCCAGCAGTAAAACATAGTTGGATTTTTTCCCAACTTTATTGAGATATAATTGACATATGAAATCATATCAGTTTAATATACACAACACAATGATTTGATATATGTATATATTTTGAAATGATTACCACAATAAGTTAATATTCATCATTTCATAGAGTAACCAAGAAATTTTTTTCTTGTGGTAAAAAAACTTTTAAGATCTACAATCCTAACAACTTTCAAATATACAACAGAGTATTGTTAACTATAGTCACCATACTATATTACATCCCCAGAACTTACTTACCTCGTTACCAAAATTTAATGCTTTTTACTAAGGATACAGTTGAGCTGAACAGTACCAACAATCAACTGGATCTAACTGACATTTAGAAAATACTTTATCCCACATCATCAGAATACACATTCTTCCCCAGCATACAGGGAACATTCACCAAAATAAAATATATTCTGGGCAATAAACCACAATGTAACCAAATTAAATTTATAGAAGTCATGTAATATATGATCTCAGATCACAATGGAATGAAATTAGAAATCAACCAAAGAAAGACAGGTGAAAAATCGCCACAACACACTGGTACATAACATATGGGTCAAAAAAGAAATCTCAAGGAATTTTAGGGCTGCACCCATGGCATATGGAAGTTCCCAGGCTAGGGGTCAAATTGGAGCTGTAGCTGCTGGTCTACACCACAGCTACAGCAACACGGATCTAAGCCGTGTCTACAACCACACCACAGCTCATGGCAACACCAAATCCTTAACCTACTAAGCAAGCCATGGATCAAGCCCACATCCTCATAGATACTAAGTGGGTTTATTACCACTGTGCCACAATGGGAACTCCTTAAATATTTTGAATTAAATGAAAATTCAACTTAACAAACTTTGTAGGATGCAACAAAAGCAGGGTTTAGAGGGAAATTTATTGCACTAAATGCACCCATTGGGGAAAAAGAAAGATCTGAAAACAATAATCTAAGATTTGATTTTAGGAATCAAGAGAAAGATGAACAACATAAAACTAAAGCAAGTAGGAGGAAAGAAATAATAAAAATTATATTAAAAGAATCATTGAAATTGAAGACAAAATTAACAGATGAAAAATCTATAAAACAATGGAATTCTCTTGTGGCACAAAGACTGAACCTGCATCCTCATGGATACTAGTTGGGTTCGTTTCCTCTTGGGTCACTGTTGTGCCCCAAGATCAATCCATAGGCCAACAATGTCCACATTCCACAGGCAGGGCAAAAAAAAAAATCAACAAGACAAAATCTGGTTCTTTGAAAAATAAATTGATAAGCTTCTATCAACAACCAAGTGAAAAAGAGAAATGACACAGATTACTAATATCAGAAATAAGAGGGGACCACCATAACTGCTCTATGGATAGAAAAAGGATAATTAAGAAATAATATGAACAACTTTATGTTCACAAATTTGATGACTTAGATGAACTAGATAAATTCCCAAAAGACACAAACTGACAAAACTCACACAAGAAATAAATAACCTGAACAGTCCTATATCTACTTTAAAATTGAACCAGGAGTTCCCACCATGGTTCAGCAGTTAACAAACCCAACTAGAATCTATGAGGATGTGGGTTTGAACCCTGGCCTCGCTCAGCTGGTTTAAGGATCTGGCATTGCTGTCAGCTGTGGTGTAGGTCACAGACACAGCTCGAGCCCACAACTCCGACTGGACCCCTAGCCTGGGAACCTCCATGTGCCATGGGTGCGGCCCTAAAAAGTACACACACACACACACACACAAAAACAACAACAAAAAAAACAAACCTGGAGTTCCCATTGTGGCTCAGTGGTTAACAAATCTGACTAAGAACCATGAGGTTGCGGGTTCGATCCCTGGCCTTGCTCAGTGGGTTAAGGATCTGGCGTTGCCATGAGCTGTGGTGTAGGCTGCAGACGTGGCTCAGATCCCGCGTTGCTGTGGCTGTGGCGAAGGCCGGCAGCTACAGCTCCTGTTAGACTCCTAACCTGGGAACCTCCACATGCCGCGGGTGAGGCCCTAGATAACGCAAAAAAAAGACCGAAAAAAAAAAAAAAA
>PVHT020004020.1:48182413-48198528 GCA_004024745.2 Catagonus wagneri
AAAAAAAAAAAAAAACCCCACACCAAACGTGAATTAATAACTCAGCAAACCAGAAATAAAGGGGGAACGTCTTCAACTTGATAAAGAATACCTTTAAGAAACTTACCTTCATACTTAAAAATGAGAAACTTGAAACTTTCCCACTAAAATCTGGTACAAGGACATTCCCTCTTACTATTGCTTTTCTACATCATACTAGAAGTTATGCTAATGCAATAAGGTAAGAAAAAGAAATAAAAGGTATACAGATTGAGAAGGAATAATAAATTTGTCTTTATTTGCAGATGATATGATTGCTTATACATAGGATCTGAAAGAAACAACAAAAAAACTGCTGGAATTAATAAGCAGTTATCACAAGGTTAAAGAATAAAGTTTAGGAGTTACCGTCGTGGCACAGCGGAAACAAATCCGACTAGGAACCATGAGGTTGCGGGTTTGATTCCTGGCATTGCTCAGTGGGTTAAGGATCCAGCGTTGCTGTGAGCTGTGGTGTAGGCCAGCAGCAAAAGCTCCGATTAGACCCCTAGCCTGGGAATCTCCATATGCCGTGGCTGTGGCCCTAAAATGACAAAAAAAAAAAAAAAAAAAAAAAAAAAAAAAAAAAAAAAAAAAAAAAAAAAAAAAAAAAAAAAAAAAAAAAAAAAAAAAAAAAAAAAAAAAAAAAAAAAAAAAAAGAGAGAGAGAGAGAAAGAATAAAGTTTAATAAACAAAAGTCAATTGCCTCCTCATGTACCATCAATGGACAGCTGAACTTTGAAATTATAAACACAATATCATTAGCAAAAAAAACACTCTGATACAGTTAAAACTTTTCAAAATGTACAAGGTCTATAGGAGGAAAATCACAAAACTCTGAAGAAAGAAATCAAAGAAGGTATAAATAAATAGCTATTCCACATTCATGGACTGCAAGACTCACTAAAGCTAAGACGTCAATTTTTCCAATTTAATACAGATTCAATGCAATCTCAATCAAAATCCCAGCAAGTTATTTTTTGGATATCAACAAACTGATTCTAAAATTTGCAGAGGCAAATGATGCTGAATAGCCAAAACACCACTGAAGGAAAAGAACAAAGTTGGAAGACTCATATTATCTGACTTTAAGACTTATTATAAAGCTACAGTAATCAAGACAGTGTGGGAATGGTTAAACAACCGACAAATACATCAATGAAACAAAAATTTAGAGAGCCCATAAACAGAACCCACAAATACACTCAACTGATATTTGACAAAGGAGCAAAAACAATACAGTGGAAAGAAGTTCCTGTTGTGGATCAGCGGAAATGAACCCTACTAGTATCCATAGGATGAGAGTTCAGTCCCTGGCCTTGCTCACTGGATAAGGATCTGGCGTTGCCATGAGCTGCAGTATATAGGTCTCACACACAGCTTGGAACTGACACTGCTGTAGCTGTGGTATAGACGAGCATCTACAGCTCCAATTTGACACCTAGCCTGGGAACTTCCAGGTGCTGCAGGTGTGGCCCTAAAAAAAAAAAAAATACAATAGAGCAAAGGCAGTCTCTTCAACAAATGATGCTGGAACAAGTGGAATCCATATGCAAAAATATGCATCTAGACAAAGACCATACAACTTTAACACACACAGACACACACACAGTTTAAAATGGATCACAGACCTAAATGCAAATATAATATAAAACTTCTGGAGTATAACATGGGAGAAATGTTAACAGGCTTGTGCTTGGTAATGAATTTTTAGATATAACATCAAAGGCACTATTCAGGAGAGAAAAAAAATTGTTAAATTGGACTTTACCAAAAATTAAAACTCTGCTCTGTGAAAATATTAAGAGAATGAAAGGACAAGCCACAGACTAGGAGAAAATATTTGCAGAACACTTAATCTGATAAAGGGTTGATGTTCAAAAATATAGGTAAAAACCCAACACTGAACAGTAAGAAAACCAAGACAATTTAAAAATAGGCAAAAGACTGAACAGACACCTCACCCAAAAAAGACATATAGATGGCAAATAAGTATTTGACAAGATGCTCAACATTATAAATTATTAGGAAACTGAAAATTAAATGAGATACCATTACACATCTATTAGAATGGCTACAATGAAAAAAACTGACACTATCAAATGCTGCTAAGGATATGGAACAACAGGAATTCGAACTGCTACTGGGAAAGCAAAATGACAGTCACTTGAGAAGACAGCTGGGCAGTTTCTTGCAAATCCAAGGACACTCTTCTGTCAACTAGGTATTTATTCAGTTGAACTGCAAATTTCAATCCACACAAAACCCCATACTTGAATGCTTAGAGAAGCTTTATTCATAATTACCAAAAACTGTAAGCAATTAAGATGTCCTTCAACAGGTGAATGGACATACTGAGGTATATCCAGATCATGGAATGTTATACAGTGAATTTTTTTAACATAAATGAGCCAGTAAGTCACAAAATCACATAGAAGAATCTTAGTTGCATACTGCTAAGTCAAGCAACCAGTCTGAAAAGGCTACATACTATATGAATCCAAGCATATAATATTCTGAAATAGGCAAAATTAGAGAAATCAATAGTTGTGAGGGGTTTGGCAGAAACTGAGAAAGAATGGATAGGTAAAGCACAGGAGATTTTTGGGGTAGTGAAACTATACTGTCTGATACTGTAATGGTGGATACATGATATTATGCATTTGTCAAAGCCCATAAAACTGTACAACACAAAGATCAGAACTCAATGTAGTCTCTGGATTTTAGTTAATAATAATATATTAATATTGGTTCATTAATTGCAACAAATATATCTCACTAATGCAGTATGGGTAGCAATGAGAGGGCTATATGCAAAAACTCTCTGAACTGTTAGCTCAATTTGTCTGGCACCTTGTTAGAATTAATATTAAGAAAATGTGTATACACATATATACATATACACACACATGTATATATACGCACACATACATGTGTAAAATTATGCTATTTACATTCAGTAATAGATTGGTCAAGAATGCAATAGATAGATAAGGGTGTAATACATGGTCATATCTTAGAATTTACCATTTTGTTGGTAGTTTTGTTGTCTTTCACTCCTATTCCCAATACTCCAGAAGAAAAAAGTTATTCATTATTAAGCTTGTTTGGGGCTCGTTTCAGAAATAAAAATATGGATAGTTTCAGAAAATGCAAGAGAATCAGACTGAATTTACAGACTGAAGGAGGATGAAGTCTAGAGTAATGGACATAAAACACTAACCCCTAAAATAGAAGCCTAAACTTTAATAATCATCAGGGGCCAAGACACAAAATTATATAATAGATAGGTTAATAAAAACTGAAAGAGATACAGCTTACAAAATACCTTGGAAAGTTTGGCCTAAAGGACTAAAGTTTTAAATATTGTTAAAAAAAAAAAAAAGAGATCAAATAAAATGTGTGCTAACTAGAGTTCTGTCACCTAACAATTAACCTGGTCTCTAATTTTATTCAACATGTGCAAACAAAAAGGCATTCACATTAAGTCTAATGTGCCCCTCTTTTCAGTAAGAGTACTTACTGAAATACCAAATATACTGATAAGGAATTTATCTAACGCAAACTTAAATCACCAACATTTAATTTAAGCAATTTATTACCATAATTTACCTCTTGAAACGTAAAGTATCTTAAAATTAATTTTTAAAAATACACTACTGGCGTTCCCATCGTGGTTCAGCAGTTAACGGACCCAACTAGCATCCAGGAAGACACAGGTTCGATACCTGGCCTCGCTCAGTGGGTTAAAGATCCGGCATTGTCGTGAGCTGTGATGTAGGTCACAGATGCAGTTAGGATCCCGAGTTGCTGTGGCTGTGGCACAGGTCAGCCGCTACCGCTCTGCTTAGATCCCTAGCCTGGGAACCTCCATATGCCGTGGGTGTGGCCCTAAAAAAAGACAAAAAGACAGGGGAAAAATACCCTCAAAAAAATTCTCATCTTAAGCAAATATCCTGACGTTAAAATTACTTATACCATCTCATTTTATAAAACTATCATATTTTGAGCTTTCACATAAAAGCTTTTAGAAACGCACAAAGAGGTCTAAGAAGATAACACAGATAGC
Source organism: Catagonus wagneri (assembly GCA_004024745.2). NCBI lineage: Eukaryota > Metazoa > Chordata > Mammalia > Artiodactyla > Tayassuidae > Catagonus > Catagonus wagneri. The sequence goes on from PVHT020004020.1 coordinate 48,186,501, forward strand.
CAAACTCATTAACGCCGTTTGAAATTCCCTCTAGAAATACTGAATGTACTTTATTTTCCCTATACTTCATCTATAAGAAACACTTATGCATACAAAACTTGATTTAATCATGGGTGGCAACTGAAATGTAATAACCTGAACTGTTAAGGTATAGTTATGAACAAATGAAATTATCAATAACTTTGCACATAATATATAATGAGTGAAAATATCAATGAGCTAAAGAAACAAAAACATTTTAAAAATTATAAAAGTATTATATTGTTAAATTAGTGTATATATAGTTTTAATGTTGCAAGATTAAAATGTAACAGAGATTTGTTAAATATTATGAACTATACTGAACTATACACTTAAAAATATCTATATGGGGAGTTTCTGTTGTGGCTAAATAGGTTAAGAACCCAACTAGCATCCATGAGAATGAGGGTTCTATCCCTGGCCTTGCTCAGTGGGTTAATCATACAGCGCTGCAGTGAGCTATGGTGTAGGTCGCAAATGCAGCTTGGATCCTGTATTACTGTGGCTATGTCACAGGCCGCAGCTGTGGCTCCGATTTGACCCCTAGCCTGGGAACCACCATATGCCGCAGGTGTAGCCCTGAAAACCAAAAAATAAAATAATAAAGTATAATAAAATAAGATAAAAATGTTTAAATGTTAAATTAATGTTATATTTTTCTTTTACCACAATAAAAAACTTTTAAAAAAATACTGCATTATTTTTAGCATGCTTCATTTGATAACTTTGGAAAGGCCTGAAATGAATATGTTAACATAAATATGACAGAAATATCAGCTCTAATATAATTTTTACCCATACAAATTATTTCCTTCCAAGACAAAAAAAATATAGGTTGAAATTTAATTCTCTAATGTGTTTTTCTCTGTATTTCCTCTAACCACTGTGTTTACTGTAAAAAAAAATAAGACAAATTCACGTTTAGTGCCTTTTATCCTAAAAATTACAGCAAATAAAAGATTAAAAATTTTTCTCAATAACTGAATCCAGCACATGATTATTACATAATAGTCATAAACTTTTCAATTAAAAGAAATTAAAAACATGTTAAAATATTACATGTTAGCTTCTGTTATTTTTATCATATAATTTCTATTTAATGGTTATCTGTAATTCCACCTCAAAAGTTAAACAGAACATTTATGGTAAATAGCTCTCATTTAGGAAATTAAGTTATTTTATCATAAACTCAAAGTTTCTAGAATGTTGCTGAGGTAAGAAAATTTCTCTTTTTGAGAAAGGTTTAAAAAAAAGACAACAGGAATTCCAGCTATGGTTAATGATTTAGCTTGGAGGCACTAGTTCAATCCTCAGCCCCAAGCAGTGAGTGAGTTAAGGATTTGGCCTTGCTGCAGTTGTGACATAGGTTGTAGCTCTAGCTCAGATTTGATCCCTGGCCCGGGAACTTCCATATGCTGCAGTTGTGGCCAAAAAAAGAAAAAAAATGAAAAAGGGCAATAGGTTTACTTTCACTGTGGTTTCTCTAACAGAAAAAGAGAATAATGAAGAAAAGGTGAAAATAAACATAAGCTTTCTCTTACTGTCAAATATACATCACCCCTTAGTCATTTCCATTATACATACATATATGTATGTATAAAACATATGCCTACAGTTTCACAATAGCAATCCTGCAATTATTACAAGCTAAAAACAGGCTTTCACTTCAAAATATAATAGTTCATATTTAAACAAACAATCCAGAAGATCCATGACGCAATAAGGGACCACTACAGGAGTCAATGAACAAAACTGAGATACTTTAGGATACTTTTGGATGCATGGACTACTGCTGATAACCTTAGGAGGAACACAGATATGTTTTTTAAATTTTAATTATTATGCATTCAGTTTTATAGCTTGCTTATAGCAAAGAATAATAAATTCCCCATGCAGGGTAATGATACATAAAGTTTCTTTTTGAAATACATTTATTTAGGTATAACAGAGGGTCAGTTTAAAGAGAAACACTAATTGAAAATGGCACAGAGAACAGACTTGTGGTTGCCAAGGGAAAGCAGGGAGGCAGAGGGATGGACTGAGAGTTTGAGGTTAACAGATGCAAACGATTACATTTAGAATGGATAAACAACAAGGTCCTACTGTACAGCATGGGGAACTATATCCAACTGCCTGGGACAGACTGATGGAAAAAAATACAAGAAAGAATGCATATATGTGTATAACTGAGAGAGACTGCTGTATAGCAGAAACTGGCACATTTTAAATGAACTATAATTTAAATAAATAAATAAAAACATTCATATATACATACATCAAGAAATGGCATAGATAGGTGACATACGGATTTCATAATTTGGTGAAGGTAACCTGTGAATGATTTCTGAGAAGCACGGCTATAAGTTATACTTGTCGAAGAAAATAGTGGTGTCATTAATGTCAGACATTTTGCTAAGTACTTCACATACATTATCTCATCCCATCCTTATAATAGTCTATTAGATTATAACTAAATTGAATTTACAGATTTTATATTAGAAAACTAAGGGTCACACAGGCCTGTCAGTCTGTAAATTCTGAGTTCCTGCCCTGTGTGCTATATTATTTCTCAGTCTAAAGGAGGAAAGACTGAGAGGATGAAAGGATGAAGTAAATCTGAAACACATCCCTCTAAGAGAAACACACATCAGTCACTTAATGTGATCCCCAATATAAGTTCATTCGCAATATGTTTTCTTGCCATAACTAGAGAGTTGTTACAGCACCTGCTGGAGCTTCAAGCTCCAAAGTTTTTGTGCCAGAAAACAGCACTAAAGAAAGGATGAAGCAAGAGAGTTATATGGAACACCAAGTTCATATTCTCTATAACCACGTATCTTTGTATTCCACGTATCTAAGAATATGTGATTTACCCATCACAGGTTAAATAGCACTTAACCAGTCCCTATATAGGAGCCCAAGAAAAGACAAAGCATATTTCTGCTAAAACAAGGGTCTCTTCTGGTCATATCTGCTTGTCAAATGGTCCAGTGCTAGAAACCATACCACCGACTCCTCCGAAGTATGCTTGAATTTCAAGCAGTTTTCATATTTAATAACAAAGGAGCCAGTGGCCTAGTGAATTACACCCTCATCTGACTATGGGACAGAGAAATAATAGGAATTAAATTCTATTGGACTAAGCTAAAGAAAATAAATAAATCTTCCTGTGTACACTGTGAAACAATTCTTTATTATGAAAAGCTGGAGAATATGTACCTGAATTCATTTAGGGCATCAACTATTCGATTATATGCCAAACTCCTCTGACTGGCATCAGCTGATCTCCGGCTCATTTTCATAGCCTTGAAAGCAATCAAATAGTTAATTCTTATAATGATCATGGGCAAAATATGGGGGAAAAAAGTAAAAGACAAAGTCATATATTTCCACAACATTCTACCCACCCTTTTTATATAGACAGATATAAAGAAGGCATACATATTTATACTGTTGTCTTTTTTTTTTTTGCACCTTTGGTCCTTAATGAGCATAACAAAATTCAAAATTTTCAAATGTTAAGCCTCTTACTGTAACTGTCAAACCACAGAATGTCAACACACAAAGAAACTGATGTTGACAGTGTCTAGGTTACATAAAACTTTTTTCTTCCCCCAAACAGAACAACATTAAATGATAACAACAACAGTTCCTGGTTTTTGCGAATATTTCATAGATAAAGGTTCTGTTAAGTAAATTCTTTTTTGAAATCTAAAATATAAAGATTCTACTAAAAGATATCTCAAGTTATTGATAACATTTGCTTTATTAAAAAAAAAGATCCAGCCAAGGTTGAGAAGCCCTGCTTTAGGTAGTAAAAAAAGGGATCAGGATTACGAAATGGATATAAGAAATAACCTCGTAATTTTAAAAAATTTTCAATGAAAATGTAATTGTGCATTACTTATGTAATTACAAATTGATTTTTAAAATGTTTAAACATGTATTTAAGAGAAGGTTAGACTATCAGAATCAAGCTCATGTACATCCAAAAGCTTCATAGGGTAAAAGTGACACTTCATATTTTTATAAATCACTGAGAGAGAACTTCAATTTATAAAGAAGTAAAATTCTTTAGCTACAGTCAAGCAGTATTTTCCCTTAATTTTAACAATAAAATTTTTAAGTTACGTTATAGACCTCAAAAAGAAGCAGACTTCAAAAAATTCCCACAGTGCTCATAAACAAAATCTATAGCTTTCCATTAAAAAAAAAAAATGCTCGTTTGAAAACTGACCCTAGAAGATAACTTACTTAGATGGCTCAGCGTTTACTATGTTCAATGATTAACAACTGTAGAATGTTTTAAATTAAATTCTATTCATTTATATATAAGTATTCACTCAGCTTTAATAAGAAATGAGATGTTAAACCTGAACAAATTTCCACCACACAATTTTAAGTACTGCAATGTGCACTTTAGGTTGTAAAATGAACAAAGCCTTAAAACATTAAAAAAATTAATCTTTTATGAGTTCTATAGCGCCTGAATATTTCAAGTTTTATAAAAAGTTCAAAGACTTCTTCCAGCAACTGAAATTTCAGTTTAGCCACAGCTAAATATTACATGTACTGACTTTGGCAACAGCAGACCACAAAAAAAGCAGCAAACTGAAAATGCCACATGTCAAACTTCTGAAAAGCAAGGGAAAATGGACTTTGTTCATCTGCTCAGTAAAAAAGGATGGCTAAGGCTCTACCTGTCTTTGGACAGATTTAATATGAATAACTAATACAGTGTCTTTTCTAGAGGCAAATGATCCTCAGGTACTAATGAGTTACTGAATGAAATGTATCCTCTGCTTTCCAGTCCATTCTACTCGTTCTTGCATCTCCAATATCTTTTACTAGTCTCTTTTAAACATACTGCCAAATTAACCTTCCTAAAGCACAATTTGGAGATAGTCTAATGAACAAAGTCAAAACTTCTGGCAAGCATTTTAAATTTTGGGGATCTTTTCCCCATTAACTCTGTTAGTCATACCACTCACTGCTCCTCTTTCCATCTTTTCCCGTCTGCATATTGTCACAGGGATTAAGGTATTAGGAACTCTAGTTATACCCACTGACTCATTAGCTCAATATCTAGGAATCTCTTGCAAAATATCATCTGGAAAATTCACCAAGACATTATATGTAGAAAAGCTATAATTGTGAAAAAGCAGAAATGGCCTAACAGAAAAGTTATTTAAATGAAGGAAAGACACTGAAATATATTTAAGAACCATTTATAATGAGAAATGTGTATGTTACAAACAAATTTTTCAAAATAGGCGCGGTAATTAAAACAGCATGGATGAAACACAATCCCAATCAAGTAAAAGTACAACATGCATAGAAAAGGCCTAGGTAAGATTTTCAGCAAAATGTTAATGTTAAAACGTTATTTTAGGGGTGACAAGAAAAATAACAATTTTTCTTGTTATTCTGCTATATCCAATTTTCAAAGCTTTATATCTGAAAAATCCTATGCATCCTTTAAGATGCAATCCAAATGAAACATCTTCCCAGTAAGAAATCACTTTTCTTTCCTACAAATTCCTAAAAAAAAAAACCTTTTTTCTTTTCCTTTTTGGTTATCCTTATGCTCTATCTTATATTCTTACATTCACAATTTTCTTGTCTTACATCAATTTATTACATGCACCATCAGCAGCATTTGACACAACTGATCACTCCTACCTTTTTAAAACATTATCTTCTCCTGGCTTCACTCCAAAAAGTACTCTCCTCCCAGTTGAATGACTAATCCCGTTTCCTCTGCTGATTCTCAATTCCTCAAATTTTAACTGCCGAAATGCTCCACGAATGCTCTTTTCTCTCTGTTTCTTGCTTTAAAATACCACCTACACACTGGTGATTCTCCAGCCTGGACCTTAGACTCTAGACTCACAACAACTTGAATGTCCAGGAAGTATCTAGAATAAACTCCTGATCCTTCCCCACCAAACCTGTTTCATCTGTAGTTTTCCTTTTCAGTATTGGTAATTCTGTCTTTCTTACTGCTCAAATGAAAAATCCCCAGTCAACCTCTACTGTTGTTTTTCTCCTACACCCCAATTCAGTCCATCAGCTAACCTTGTTGGCACTATTTTCAAAACATTACCAAAATCCAACCACTTCTCACCAATTCCATCATGAAAGTTGTTTAAGAACCCATCATCTCTCACCTAAATTATTTCAGCAGCCTCCAAACTGCTCCCAGAGCATGCACCTTTGCCCTTAGAAATCCATTCTCTAGAAAACTAAGAGTGATTCTCATAAATAATGTCATTCCTCTACTCTAACCCCTCCAAAGGCTTCCCAGCTTTGTTAAGAGTAAAATGCCAATGCTCTTACAATAATAGCCTTTACAGTCCTACATCATCTGGTTCTACTTCTAACACAGCCACGTTGGCCTCCTTACTGTTTCTAGCATCAGGCGTACTCTTTTGCCTCTGCCTGAAACATTCTTCTCTCAGATGGTTATAGCTAACTGCCTCTGTATCTCTGGACCACATGTCATTTTATTATTAGGAGTCTTCCTGACTATCCTATAAAAATTAGCAATCCTTTCATCCAGCTTTTGTTAAAAACCTGTTTTATTCCTTCCCATAGCACTTATTACCATCTAGTTGCTAGAATAGTGCTTACCTAGATCACTTTGTCAGATACATACAAAGGGGTGTTAATTTTTTTGCCAAATGAACAAACACAGTGCTTAAGAGAGTAAAATTCAAAGGAAAATAAAATAAATAAACAAACCATTAAACACGACTATGCTTACCTGTTCTATTGCACTCTTTAATTTGTTCATGTGGCTTTCAAACAGAGGAAAATGTGAAAAAAAGAACTCATTAAATTTATTACTTTCATCTTCATCTTTGGATAATGAAAAGATCACCCCAATTGCAATCTTCTTTTTCCTCACAATTCCTGGGTTAGGGCCACAGCTTTCATCTGACAGATTAAAGCTTTCTTCTATAGACCTTAAAAATAAATGTTTTTAAATTTAAAAACGTATAAAATATATATATATATATATATATATATATATACATAAAAATAATTAAATTCACAATTTAATCTCCTTGCTAATTAAATGTAGGCAAGCTAAGGTCTTCCAAGTAAATCTAAAAATTCATTATCAATTGTTATTTCTTTGAGAAATGTGCTGGCTATTACTTTATGCTCACTTTTCTTTCCTTTTTTCTTTTTTTCCCCCCACCTTTTAGGGCCTCACCTGAGGCATACAAAAGTTGCGAGGCTAGAGGTCGAATCAGGGCTGAGGCTGCCAGCCTACACCACAGCCACAACAACGCAGGATCTGAGCTGTGTCTGTGACCTACACCACAGCTCATGGCAACACGGGAACCTTAACCCACGAAACGAGGCCGGGATTGAGCTTGCATCCTCATGGATACTAGTTGGGTTTGTTACCACTGAGCCACACCAGGAACTACCTGTGCTCACATTTTTTAAGAAATTTTAACAGAGAATCAAACCGGCAACATCTTTACTAAATTAAAAGCCACTAAAAAAGTAGATAATCCCAATACATAACCAACCTAAAAACCTGAATTCTAAGGTTTATAGTTAAATCTGACACAACTTCTTCACTGTTCTGGAGTCCTTTTGACTCCATGAATAAAATCAAAGATTAAAGAGTAAGGGGAGTGAGTAAAAAAGAAAAAATAAGCTTCATCATCTTTAGCTGTACTTAACACATACTTTAAAAAAGAAAACTTTCAAGAATGAATTAAATTGCCAAAACAGAAACATGAAAAACTGGAATTCAAAATATGTAGTTCATGGACCAAAGACCAAAAGAGGAGTCAAAACTATAAAACCCTTAGAAGAAAACATAGGGTAAAAACTTCACGACACTGGATTTGGCAATGATTTCTTGGATATGACACCAAAAGTATAGGCAACAAAAGAAAAAAAACAGATAATTAGGCTATATAAAAATTTTTAAATTCTGATATCCAGAAACATACAAAGATCTCCTACAATTCCACAATGAAAAAACAAACCACCTGATTAAAAAAATGGGCAAAATATGTGAACAGACATTTCTCCAAAGAAGATAAACATATGGCCAATAAGCACGTGAAAATATGCTCAACATCAAGAGCCTTTAGGAAAACACAAATCAAAACCACAAAAAGATACTACTTCACATGGTTATTATTAAAAAAAAAAAATCAGAGGAGCTCTCTGGTGACTCAGTGAGTTAAGGATCCAACATGGTAACTACTGTGACCTGGGTCACTACTACTGTGACGCAGGTTTGAACCTTGACCCAGGAACTTTCGTGTGCTGTGCCACCCCCTTCCAAAAAAAAAAAAAAAAAATCAAAATAACTACTACTGAGGAAGTGGATAAATTAGAACTTATGTGCATTTCTGGTGGGAATGTAAGTAAAATGATGCGCCTACTGTGGGGAACAGTATGGCAGTTCCTCAAAAACTTTAACACAGGATTACTTTAACACCAAATATCCAGAAATTCCATTTCTGGGCATGTACTCGAAAGAACTAAAGGTAAGGATGCATGTTCACATCAGCATTATTCACAACAGCCAAAAGGTGGAAGCAAGCCAGATGTCCGTGGACAGATGAACAGATAAGATAAACAAAACATGGTATGTATATACAATGGAATGTTACTCATTTAAAAAAAAAAAAAATGAGAAGTTCCCACTGTGGCATAACAGGATCACAGTGTCTCTGGAGGGGATGCAGGTTCAATCCCGGGCCTGGTGCAGTGGGTTGAGGATCCAGCATTGTCCCTGCTGAAGTGTGGGTTGCAGCTGTGACTTGGATCTGATCCCTGGCCTAGGAACTCCACATGCCGCAGAGCAGCCAAAAGAAAAAGAAAAAAGAAATTCTGATACACGCTACAACATGGATGAACCCTGAAAGTATGCAAAGTGGAAGAACGCATACATAAAAGCACAAATATTACATGATTCTGCTTAAATGCTTTATGAGTAGTTAAACTCACAGAGGAAAAAAAACAGAACAGTAGTAGCCAGGGGCTAAGAGCAGGGAGAAAAGGGGAATTACTGTTTAACCTGAATAGAGATTCAGTCTGTGGAGATAAAAAAGTTCTGGTAGAATGATGATGGCTACACAACAATGTGAAGGTACTTACTGCCACTGAACTGTATAGTTCATGATGGTTAAATGGTAAATTGTATGTTATGCATAACTTAACACAATTTTTTAAAAATTTAATACATTTTAAAAGTTTCCTGTTCCAGACTTAAAAAAACACAAAATAGAAGTCCAAGCTCTTAACAAACAAAAATGTGTTTAAGGAACTATTAAATCTTGGGGTAAATTAAAAGTTTTCCAACTTACCATCTAGGAAACACCCCATTCTCCAAACTTGTTGTTTGGCTACGTCGCCAGCGTCGCTGGTAGCTGCTGGCACAACTTCGGGTAAGTGAGGAGTTTGGAGAAGGAAATGGTGTAATAAGCAAACTGCTGAGAGATGCTGTCAAGTCAGAATAAGTATAATGTATAAGTTAATAAATGAACACAAAGACAAACTTCTTTATAACAAGTTTCAGAGCAGTAACTCAAATTTTCCATTTTGCTTCATGAGGCTCTAAAATATCCATTAAAGGAGTTCCTGTCATGGCTCAATTGTTAATGAACCCAACTAGCAACCATGAGGTTGTGGGTTGAGTCCCTGCTCTTGCTCAGTGGGTTAAGGATCCGGCGTTGCCATGAGCTGTGGTGTAGGTTGCAGACGCGGCTTGGATCCCGTGTTGCTGTGGTGTAGGCCAGCGGCTACAACTCCGATTAGACCCCTAGCCTGGGAACCTCCACATGCTGCAGGTGCAGCCATAAAAAGGACAAAAAAAAAAAAAAGACAAAAGAAAAGTAAAAATGAGCTGGTGGAGTTCTCTGGTAGTACTCCACTGAATTAAGGATCCAGCATTCTCTCTGCTTAGGCCTGGGTCACTGAGGTAGCAACCCCTGGCCTTGGAACTTCCACATGCCACCAGTACAGCACCCCCCCAACCCCCCAAAAAAGAGCTGACAAGACACCCCTGACACAATCTCCTTATGACATTCGTACCTTCCCACCCCCACCTGCAGAAGAAAATGCTACTTTGAAATAAAGCATTATTCCTTTGGCCATAACACTGTCTCCTAACTTAGCTGAACCTTAGTCCTTAAATGAAAAGAAATATGCTGCAATTCAATTTCAACGCAGTAGCTGGATTTAAGAAAAAAAAAAGCTGTATTTGAAAATAAATATTTGAATGCCATTTAAAGATGCCATTCAGGAGTTCCCGTTGTGGCTCAGTGATTAACGAATCCGACTAGGAACCATGAGGTTGCGGGTTCGATCCCCGGCCTTGCTCAGTGGGTTAAGGATCCGGCGTTGCTGTGAGCTGTGGTGTAGGTCGCAGACGCGGCTCGGATCCCGTGTTGCTGTGGCTGTAGCGAAGGCCAGCAGCTACAGCTCCTGTTAGACCCCTAGCCTGGGAACCTCCATATACTGCGGGTGTGGCCCCAAATAAGGCAGAAAAAAAAAAAAAAAGATGCCATTCAAAGGGATTCACGGATCATTTTTGCACAGGCAGGTACCTCTCAAAGCTTGGTCACTTTTAATAAGACTCATGACTATACCTATCAAGCTCCAAAAAAGAACAAATCATGTAGATGCTCTGAGCATTCTAAGGGGTGATAGATCCCAATAGTGTTCACTCAGACTATAACTGCTGCAATCCCCTAATTATGGAAATTATTCTCTTCTCAAAACTCTTCTCTGTAATCCAAAAGCTCTGTTTCCTGTGTGGGGTATCAAAATCTACAACCTTTTATTTTTCACTGGGCTAGGGATCCTCTCCTTCTATTCACTTAATCTAGAGAGAAAAAGACATCAAGGGCTTGCTTTTGTTTGGAAATATTTTAGATTCCCATTTTCATCATTATAAACACATACTAAAAATTTATAAAGTAATCAAAAGGGGATTGTTATAGTCTGTACAAAGATACATGCTAGATGATATATTATTTTGGACACAAGGACTGAAAACTAAGAAATTATCGTTATGCAAATATGTTCAATTGAATTCTCTCAGACAAATTCAATGATAAAGGGACAGCTTTATGTGCCAGGCAAACATTTGGACCAGCAATGAAATGATTCTGGATTCTTCAATATCTGCAAATCAATCAGTGTGATATACCACGTTAACAAAACTGAAGAATAAAAACCATATGATCCTCTCCATAGATGCAGAAAAAGCCTTTGACAAAATCCAACACCCATTTCTGATAAAATCCCTTCTGAAAGTGGACATAGGGGGAACATACCTCAACATAATAAAGGCCATTTATGACAAACCCAGAGCTCACATCATCAATGGTGAAAAGCTGAAAGAATTCCCACTCAGATCAGGAACAAGACAGTGTCCACTCTCACCACTACTATTCAACACAGTTTTGGAATTCCAAGCCACAGCACTCAGAGAAGTAAAAGAAATAAAAGGAATCCAAATCGGAAAGCAAGAAATAAAACTATCACTATTTGCAGATGACATGATACTATACCTAGAGAATCCTAAAGACTCTACCAGAAAACTGTTAGAGCTCATCAATGAATCTGGAAAACTCGCAAGACACAAAATTAATACACAGAAATCAACTGCTTTTCTATACACTAACAATGAAAGAGCAGAAAGAGAAATTAGGGAAGAAATCCCATTTACCATCACATCAAAAAGAATCAAATACTTAGGAATAAACCTAACCAAAGAGACGAAAGACCTGTACTCTGAAAACTATAAGATGCTGATGAAAGAAATCGAGGATGACATGAACAGATGGAAAGACATACCATGCTCTTGGATTGGAAGAGTCAATATTATCAAAATGACTATACTACCCAAGGCAATCTACACATTCAATGCAATCCCTATCAAATTACCAAGGACCTTTTTCAAAGAACTAGAACAAAATAGTTTAAAGTTTGTCTGGAAACACAAAAAACCCAGAATAGC
>PVHT020004020.1:48202252-48218180 GCA_004024745.2 Catagonus wagneri
AGAGAAGAAAGGTGAGAGTATCTGAAAAACACAGGCTTTTCATATTAGTGGCTCTTTATCCATCAGAATCAAACGTTCACTTTTTCATTTTTTGCCCCTCAAATATAGATGCCAAACCCTTTCACGATGGTAAATCAAGAAAAGCATCTTCAAGGATAGAGTCCAGTTAACTGAAAATTTTTCTGGAAATTTTTCATGCATACTTAAGGATTACAATATAGGTAAATTTGAGTTCCTATTTATAGTCAAAACTGACTTATAAACAATTTAGATGGCAGAGCCATGTAACGTGACAAGACATACAGATAATCACATTAGATAAAGTTTCTCATATTTATAAATAATTCAAACTTAAGATTATTCCTCATTTTCTTACACTGATCTTGGAGCCTGAACACTTTTTAACTGAAACGCTGTTCTTCCATCCCTTTGCCCGGGGAACTCCTATTTATTGCTTAAGACACAATTCAAGTATCAATACTCTATAAAGCATTACTGACACTCTGCTCCTTGCCCAGGCTAAGTTAGGTGTCCTTTATCCAAACCTCTTTGCACAGGCCTATCACAGAATACATCACAAAGTGAACTATGACATATGATTTTCCTGGCTACTCTCTCTATAGAATCTGTGCTCTTTAAGGTTAGAATCTGGGCTTTTTATTTATTTTTAATCCTCAGCATGTTTCTATAAAACCCCGTCACATGAATTCTGGAAGAGTACATATTTCAAAGAAATATGTATAACACTGGCTCAGAACGCCTAAGCTTTCCTGGGCAAGAGGCAGTTTGACACCTTTAAACCCTAGTTAGGATTTAAATGTGTTTTTTTCCCTATGCTATCTAAGCAGTCTCTTGAGAATTACTGTTTTTCTTATATTGGCTAAGCCTAAGCCAGCATGTATTCATCCAGGCCACAGTCCATTAGGCACATTTAATAATAAACACTAAAAATTTTATTTTACGTATTTACTTTTTAAACATGAAAAATTTCAAATCTAAAGTATTATCTCTGCTGTCTCTACAATTCTCTTTTACAGTTAACAGCAATACTAGTAAATTGTGCACATAAAACCAGATGATAAAGGCAAAGATGAAAAGAAAACCAATGTCAACTAATAATCACCTCATCAAAGACTGAGTTAACAAATGAAACTGTCATTACCAGAGCGTGCTATGCCGCTGTCTCTGTCCTCATTCAGCTCTCTTCCAGGCATGTCCATTGGGTTGCTGTGAACTGTGAATCAAGACAAAACTGTGACTATCAGGTAGATGTTCCTTTTAAATGGCAGACTAAATCATGCTCATCTCACTGCATTCCTTTTTTTTTTTTTTCAATGGCATCGCACAAACCCAACACCAAGAGCTATTATTCAGTTGAACAAGCTTTGACTTCTACCTGAAGATTTTAAATATAATAAGAAAATACTCTAGGGTATAATATCTAATGAAGCAGGAGTGACATTGTACAATAAGTATTTCAGAAGCATGTTCAGTGATACAGGAAGATATTCATAAAATCCTACTAAATGAAAAAAAAAGCTATCGACCAACAGAATGATGGTTGCTGGGGCTAAGGGACCAGTATGTGATGTTTTCTACTATCGTGCCTATATATAAATGTAGTTTAAAATTTCTCCATAATACAAATTTTAGGAAAACTTTTGAACAGTATGATTCCAATTTTGTTTTAAAAAACAAAATAAAACGGAGATTATTTCTGGTTGACAAGATAGCAAAACATACATTTCTTGCCTATTTTTCATATTTTCCAAATTTTCTATAATATATAATATGAATTGTTTGTATCTTACAAGGAAAAGAAATATTAATTAAAAACAATTGCCTGGATACAGAAGCATGAACAAACTCTACAATCATCTACTTAATGATATAAATAAATATACTTCTGTATGCCTTTTACAGAATATAATGGCGCTTGTTCATCTAAATCTTAGCTCCAAGAGAAATCATTCTTATGGAATAGTGTAGATCAGAAATTTTACAATAATAATGAGAGGCTATTTTCTGCAATTGATGAACTATGATACAAAATCTACTCAGCCATGGAAACAAGACAGTGCCAGATTAGACATTCAACTGGTTTTATAAGAAATAGTGTTCATGCTATATTTTGGCTTAAGATTCTAAAGTTAAAATTACCATTAAATAATAAGATAAGAAATGACAAACAAATTTCAAGAAAATGTCAATTCCACTGATAACTTCTTTCTGCAAATTTTAAGAACATATTCAGTAGAAGATATTAAGTTCTTATACTTCTTAAGCAATGTTCTCTTAACTATAACTTTTCCAACTGCATTTCTCTGCTCTCTTGTTTCCACAGCTTAACTATAGATTCTAGCCGCTGGGGCACTCCAACTAGTCTACCCACACAGCACATGGCAAACCTGCAAAGAAAGAGGCGCTCCTGATCAGGCGGAGCGGACCCTGTTCAGAGAATGCCCGCCTGGGGCTGCAGAACTGTGAAAGACCTACATGGCAAAAACGTAAAATACATGTGAAAGAGGGCTGTTAGAGAAGCCACAATGCATCAGGAATAAAAGGCATGCAAGCTAAGGCAGCACAAAAGCAGACCAACAGACATGGATGAAAACCTTTAAACTAAGTAAGAACAATTCAAGCTGGCTTCCAATTTTTGAAACAGGATGGTTTCCCTCTGGTCATAGCTTACGTCAAACATAACAATTTTATGCCTATTTATTGATAAGTCCATATATAATAATAAAAATAAGCTTTGACTCTACAAGGTAAAAAGTATTTTAAATGTTCAATCCTTTCTAATCTCAAACAATGTTTTCAAAGATTCAAAAAAACACAGTAATGGTATCTATATAATCTGACACTTGCCAAATTTATTTTTTAAAAAGACAGTTTCAAGATTATAGTATTGTGCAAAAGCAATAAGAAAACCACTTAAACGCGTGGCTGAAGAAAGAGAACACAAAACAAAAAGCAAATAAAGAAAAGGGATCTACTGACAAATAAGTATGAAATTGGTTTTTCTAAACTAGTGATAAATTACAAAGTAATGGAAGGAACCAAAGTTCCTAGACCAGGGATCAGCCACCATGGAAGCAGGAAAGCCAATGTAGCCTGTCAGGGCCAGTCTCCCAGCTGTCCCATATAAGTAGCTGCCACACACCTGACTGAGAAAAAAATGAGCTGAAGACCCAGAGAGGATACTATTACACCCTGAAAGCAAGCACCTAAGTCACTTGTTAGTTATGCTTAGTCAAGATGGCCTAAATAGCCATCTAGGAGGTTTATCTAGGATAGAAGAGAGGGCATTTCTGTTTTAAAAAGCGGCAAATTTATTTTTCAAATTGCGAAGTTTTCTACCGTAAGAGTTTCTATAATTATAGTGCATGTAAAGCAATCCTTCCAAGTCTCACTGTTTTCAATTTTTTCCTAGTTACCTCAAAACTTACCTGCTCCCTTTAAACTCTTTCCCTATCACCTCTTCCTTATTCTCAGACTATGACTCTGTCTCTGACAGTATGAATATGTGTATGTGTATACACACAAAGAATCACTACACGAACTCTCTTTTTCCTACCATGCTATCTCCAGACTGAATCAATTCTTACCTGTCCTTGCCTCCTTCTTGCCTGAGCACTAAAAAGAGGTAACATTATTTCACGTTCAGAGACTTAGTGAAAAATCCTAAGAGGTCCCTCCAACCCCCCCCAAATTAATTTTTCTAAGGTCTTTGTCTTTCAGAAATCGTACTTTACCAGTATCAACTCTATCTCTAACCTTATCCTTTTTATAACCTCTTTTTCCATCAACATTTAAATACCGTCAAAACTCTTCTACCTTCTCCTCATATATATAATCCTATATATGATTAGTTCATTAGTTCTTAAACCTGGTCCAAGGACCCATAAAGGGTCCCTGCAACCCTCTCAGGGGTTCCTTGAGGATGTTCCTTTTCTGAATACACATCTATGTGAGAGTGGATTTTCTTAATACACTTCAACAAAAACAACATATTACAAGAGATTGAATGC
Organism: Catagonus wagneri; assembly: GCA_004024745.2. Classification (NCBI taxonomy): domain Eukaryota; kingdom Metazoa; phylum Chordata; class Mammalia; order Artiodactyla; family Tayassuidae; genus Catagonus; species Catagonus wagneri. The sequence goes on from PVHT020004020.1 coordinate 48,206,284, forward strand.
AGAAGCAGATATGAAAATCCAGCTGTTTCTATTAAGCCAGACAATAAAAAGATTTGCAAAAACATAAAACAATGCCACTCTTCTAAGATTTTCTGTCTTCGAAAGTACTTATTTCAAAACATGGTTTTTAAATTAACGTAAAAGTGATTATTAATGTTATTTTTTAAGATGAAATACTAATTTTTTTAAATGTTCTGAATTTTAATTTCTAGTACAGTATATATCAATGAATATAACCTACATACACAAAAGCTCTCTATGGTCCTCAATGATTTCTATGTGTGTAAAGGGGTCCTGAGACCAAAAAGTTTGTGTACCACTGCTTGTATCTTGGAAAAAAAGACTAACCTTTCAGTCTTTCTCAACAATGGCTTCTATTCTTTCCATTGAAACTGCTCACATATGCCACCAAAAGCCTTCCTATTGCTTAATGCACTTCATACTATTTTATATTACCTTACACTATATTTGATGCTGACTGTATTACACTTTGAACTTTTCCCGCTCAGTTCTCACAAAAACATGCTCTAAGTGGTTTTTTTTTCCCTTTAGTCTCCTTTATGTGCTTCTCCTCCCCTATTTCTTCTTTAAAGCCAGCATTCCCCAGGGTTCCATCCTCAATAACGTTTCCTTTTCATTCTTTCTTATGCATTCAGCTGTCATTTATATGCTAATAATTCTCAAATCTATGGTAGAAATAGCTAATATTCTAAAAAAGAATTGTGTTCTTCCTTTTATAATATGAAGTAGTCTGTGGGAGGCAGCTGCCCAGTTAGGGACCACATTTCCAAATCTCCTTACATAGAGTGAAGTTGTAAGACCACCGGTGGAATGTGAACAAAAGTTGTTCACATTCTCACTTTCAAGTAGAGGTGGTTCTGAGAGGGAGGTGCCTTCTCCATACTCAAGTCCTTTCCACTAGCTTGGTGGAGCTGAGCACAACCTTGGAGCATACATGGTAAAAAGGTAGAACTTCAAGAAGGAAGGAGACTGAACCTTAAAAGCACTGCTTTGAAAAAAACTGCTTATCAATAAGTAATACCCTTTTGGACTTTGTGAGTGAGAAAAATCCTCTACTGTTTGTTAAAATCATCATACGTTCATTACTTTTAATGTTACATAGCAGATACCACCAAAATACATCTATCGCTCCTCGCTCCAACCGACTATAACGGTTATCTTCACATGGAGATCCTACCAATACTTCCAATTCAACATGCCTAAACCTAAAATCATTTATTCCCAATTTCTTATGTTCCTCCCAGAGTAATCCATGCAATTATACAACCAGATACCTAAGTGCTGCCCTTGATTCCTCCTTTCCCCTCACCTCTTCTAATTACCAAGTCCTGTCCAATAAAATTAAGAAAAAGTACAACTTCTATTTTTGTATAAAATACACGCCTGACACTGAAACTAGGCCATAGCAGATATTTAATAAATGGTTGCTATTTGAATAAATATGAATTAAAAAAATAACAGAATGCTTTACTGTTAAAGCAGAAAGAAAAAATTGTTTTCTACTAATATGTATAACTGATATTTCTTATTAAAATTAATTACAAATAAAATTTTTCACTAAACAGAGAATGAGCAAAATAGTCATACTACTTTTTTTTTGTCTTTTTTGTCATTTTAGGGCCCCACCCGCAGCATGTGGAGGTTCCCAGGCTAGGGGTCTAATCAGAGCTACAGCTGCTGGCCTACACCACAGCTCACAGCAACATCGGATCCTTAACCCACTGAGCAAGGCCAGGAACCAAACCCGCAACCTCACGTTCCTAGTTAGATTCGTTTGCGCTGCGCTACAACGGGAACTCCTAGTCATACTATTCTAATTGCTGCTATCTACTCTCTGACACACTGTAATTCTTTATGCACTGGAAATATGTTTAACACTAATTTAGTTGATCTTTCGAAGATAAAACAAAGGACCAGGTATTTTAGAAACAGTGAAATTTTTTACTTCACAACAAGAATTCCCACTGTGGTTCAGTGGAAATGAACCCGACTAGTATCCATAAGGATCACGTTCAATCCCTGGCTCCCACAGTGGGTTAAGGATCTGGCTGTGGCGTAGGTCGCAGATGCAGCTTGGATCCTGCATTGCTATGGCTATGGCATAGGTTGGCATCTGCAGCTTTGATTTAACCCCTTGCCTGGGAACTTCCATTCCATGGGTGTGGCCCTAAAATTAAAAAAAAAAAAAAAAAAACACGTTGAATTTAAATAACAAAATATACTAACCAAATTACTAAATAAGCTGTTAGTTTAATAAATCTCTTAAGGAACATCAAATTTGAGTATCTGCTCATCTGAATAAAAATGAGCACCATCTGAAAAACATACCCTTTTTTTTTTCTTTTTAGGGCCGTATCTGCAGCATATGGAGGTTCCCAGGCTAGGGGTCTAATCAAGCTGTAGCCACCGGCCTACGCCACAGCCACAACAATGCCAGATCTGAGCTGTGTCTGTGACCTACACCACAGCTCACAGCAACGTCGGATCCTTAACCCACTGAGCAAGGCCAGGGATCGAACCCACACCTCATGGTTCCTAGTCAGATTCATTTCCACTGAGCCACAACGGGAACTCCCATTTTAAAAAACTCTTATGGAGGTCCCATCGTGGCTCAGTGGTTAATGAATCCGACTAAGAACCATGAGGTTGTGGGTTCGATCCCTGGCCTTGCTCAGTGGGTTAAGGACCCGGCGTTGCCGTGAGCTGTGGTGTAGGTTGCAGACGCGGCTCGGATCCCGCGTTGCTGTGGCTGTGGCGGAGGCCGGCGGCTACAGCTCCTGTTAGACCCCTAGCCTGGGAACCTCCATATGTCGCTGGTGTGGCCCTAGATAAGGCAAAAAGACAAAAAAAAAAAGAAAAACTCTTATGGTTAAGAAAGAGAGAACGAAGAAAGTATAATACTGGTCTCCCTCAGCTGAAATATTCAGAAGAAATAGTAAAGGGCTTTTTATATCAATGAAAGTGTTCTTCAAAGATGCATGAAAATTAAAAACAAAAAACAAATTAGATATTTCGTCAGAAGTTTTCTTTTATCAGATACAAAATAAATGTTAAGTTCAAATATATGAACAGGGAAGTCTACTCAGTATTCTATAATAACCTATATGGGAAAGGAATTAGAAAGAAAAAGCTAATATGTATAAGTGAATCACACTGCCATATACCTGAAACTAACACAACACTGTAAATCAACTATTCTCCAATAATAATTGTTTAAATGTAAACTGAAAAAATATGCATATTTTAACATTTTTTCTATAAAGTAAAACTTTAATCATCAAAAATAAGAAGGAAACTCGATAGAGAATATCATAAAACCACTGTCATATGAAGAGATGACTGAAGACTTTGCAGGCAAACGATTCGTGAGATATCTGAGAAAGATGTCAACACCATCAGTTAATAAAATTATTTTTTCTGAAAAAAGTTCAAATATATGAAAATTATATTTTTCAAATAATGTAAATATTATACACGCTTGCAATTAAAATCTTTTTTCCACTTAAACTATTTGAAATTATTTGGTCTTCTAACAAATCGACATTATTAAGAACATTTTTAAAACTTAAAAAATCATTTTACCTATATTGCCAAGCAGTCCATTAATAACTGTGTTATTATCGGCTTTTAATGTACTATTGTCCTGATTGATGAATTCAAGACTATCTTGCAGCCTAAGCGGGAAATGAAAAAAACAAATTGCAAATTCATTTTAAGCTCTTAATCATAATTCTTTGTATAGTTCAAAAAAATTTAAGTCAAAACATTATATTTTTAAGTTTAAAGTTTCTCTATTAGTACTATAAACCAACTAATCATTTAAATCAGGGGGTGGCAAACTATAGCCTGAGGGAGAAATTCAGCCTACTACCAGTTTTTGTAAATAAAGTTTTATTGGAATGTAGCCACACTCAAGTGTCCACAGATGAATGGATAAAAATGGCTGTATATATAGACAATGGAATATTATTCAGCCATAGGGAACAAAAAATGGAAATCCATCTATCCTGCAACAACAAGGATGGACCTTCAGGGCATTATGCTAAGTGAAATAAGTCAGAGACAGAAAGACAAATGTTGTATGATATCTCTAATACGTAGAAACTAAAAAAGCCAAACTCAGAGAAACAGAGCAGAGTGATAGTTACCATGGACTGGGAATGGGAAAAATAGGGACATAACGATCAAAACGTACAAACCTATTATAAGATTAACAAGTTCTGGGTGTCTAATGTACAGCAAACTAACTATAGCTAATAATACTGTATTTCATACTGGAAAGTTGCAAGGAGAATAAATCTTAAAAATTCTCTTCTCACCACAAAAAAAGAAACAGTAATTATATGACAGGGTGGCAGTGGTGGTAATCATTTTGCAATACATAAATGTAGCAAATTAACATTTTGTATACTTTAAGCTCATACAATGGTGTATGTCAATCATATCTCAAGAAAACTGGGGGGGGGGGGAACTGGCCTCCATATACTTTCAAATTTAAGAGATGATAGAAAATCTCAATTTATGCTGCAATCCTGAGAGCAGCCTATTAGTTTTCACTATTGCAAATCTTAAATAATTCATTGCTCCCTCCATCTATACTTACGTATTGAGACTTCCACAGATGCTGCTGCCAGTCCGTGCAGTAAAAACTTTGCTGAGCATAAGCTGTGGAGGGGAACTATAAAGAAAAAGAGATGGATAGAGTCATCAAAACCAAATACAAAGGGGTTAGTGAACCCGACTAGCATCCATGAGGATGCGGGCTCGATCCCTGGCCTTGCTCGGTGGGTTAAGGAATCAGTGTTGCAGTGAGCCGTGGTGTAGGTTACAGATGTGGCTCGGATCCCACATTGCTGTAGCAGTGGTGTAGACCAGCAGCTACAGTTCCAATTGGACCCATAGCCTGGGAACTTCCATATGCCGTGGGTGTAGCCCTTTAAAAAAAAAGGTAAAAAAAAAAAAAAACAAATACAAAGGAAAAGAATATTTTTAAAAACATATATTATGTATAAACAAATCACTCTATTGTACAACAGAAATTAGCACTGTAAATCAACTACAGTTTAATAAAAAATAGTTTAAAAGCTAAACTGAAACTCACGGACCTTTTCAATTTATTATAAATAAAAATGTGTAAGTCACAGAGATGTCACAGCATAGTTATAAGGTATGACGTAGCATTAAACCCATAAAACCTCATAAATTGAGTATCTGACATGCTCAGTCTGAGTGAAGACTACATGAAATCCTCCCATCTTTAAAAACTATATATTTTAGGAGTTCCCCTTGTGGAGCAGCGGAAACGAATCCAACTAGGAACCATGAGGTTGCGAGTTCGATCCCTGCCCTCTCTCAGTGGGGTAAAGATCCAGCGTTGCCGTGAGTTATGGGGTAGGTCACAGACGCAGCTTGATCCTGCGTTGCTGTGCTCTGGTGTAGGCCTGCAGCTATAGCTCCAATTAGACCCCTAGCCTAGGAACCTCCATATGCTGTGGGTGCGGCTCTAAAAAAAAGCAAAAAAAAAACCCCAAATATTTTAAAACGGATTAAGAAAAATCAGAAAATTCCTTACCGGATCTGATGAATTTTTAAGGTGGATCCCTTGTAGCTCATTGCTACTGAGCCGAACATCATCTCTCCAAGCATATTGGCATCAGAAGAGCACCGAGAACTCTAAACAATAAGTATAACATTAATAAAACTTTAAAATTTAAAACGTATTTTAAAAACTGACTTTTAGTAAAAATTCCTAGTTGCTGTAGTTATTCTACATAAGTTATTTTTAAGTGAGTCTATATTGTATACACTGTTCTGCAGCTTAATTTTATTTCACAACGTCTTACAGACTTAATCATACTGTTATATATAGATTCCCTCTAAGAGATGCATAGTGTTCTGCTACATGAAAATACCACAGTTTATTAAGGCAGGTTCCCCTTACTGATGGGCATTTAAGTCACTTTCTGTTTTTTGCTATTACAAATAATGCTCAAACGAACATTCTCAACCATATCTTTGGCATATGTAATGCTTCTCCAGGACAGATAACAATAAAGAGAATTCACCGTGCAAAAGAGATTTTACAATTCCTATTGTGCAAAAAGAGACATTCATAAAAAGGGTAATGACAATATTCTTTTCAAGAACTTACTTTGAACATTAGAATGCCTTGTTTGCAAAGAACTCTAATTAAAAGTTATTCCTTTCCATTATGCTGTAATTGTCCTCATAGGAGTCAAAAAAATTTAAAAACTGACCCATCCACTTGCTTACTATTTAGATACTGCAGCATGCATTACTAGAAATCTACCAAATATCTTATTCCTGATCTTTTGAAGTTCAATCTGTTTTAGGGAAACAATCTGCCCAAATGAAAAAAAATTGTGTTTCAGAGCTGCCCTTGCAGACAGGAGCTTTAGAGTTGGTCTCTGTACTCAAACAGCGAAATCAATGGTTGGACTGGCAGCTTTCAGAACCACCCATTTACACACATTCAACACAGGCCTGGTCAATGGAATATAAAGGGAGGTCACTGGAGATGGAGACGCTATATGAGGATCACAATGCAACAAGTACATTCATATTAACTCCAGCCAAGTAGAAGGATAAGGAAGCATTGGTCTCTGAGACTCATATATCATGCCCAGATGGCCTACCTCCAGGCTTATCATACGAAGAAAACAATCACTAATTTGTTTAAGCTACTGGTTCACAGGATGTCCCAAAGCAATTCTTATCTGATGCAGTCATATAATAAAACGATGAATGAGGAAGACAACCTAAATCACTAAGATGGTAAGTGAAGATTATGCACAAATTTCACTAAACCAATCCATCATGGAAAACTATGAATTAGGAGGGTTTTCATTCTTTTCTTTTCTCTTCTCTTTTCTCCTTCCTTTTCTTTTCCCCTTCCTTCCTTCCTTCTTTCTTTTCTTTTCCCCTTCCTTCTTCTTCTCTCTTCCTTCCTTTCTTTCTTTCAGGGCCATGCCCACAGCACATGAAAGTGCCCGAGCCAGGGGTTGAATTGCAGCCTTAGCCCACTGAGCAGGGCCAGGGATTGAACCCACATTCTCATGGATACTAATCGGCTTCATTACTGCTGAACCACAATGGGAACTCCAAGAATTAGGAATTTTTAAAAAATATGTGAAAAATTCTCCTGAAGATAATAAAGCAATAAGACTCCCCCCCTTTCACAAATGGAAGCCAGCAAATACATCTACATACTATTTTTCTTTTTATAATGTGATTCTTTTACTCTTCTGCATGTTTACTGCATGCCTTGTGTTTAAAAATCTATATATTACATTTTGTCACCTTTCTTAAAAAGAACATCTTTAAATAGCAATCCATTTCATTATACATAACTACTTTTATATTAGTTTTTTATATATTTATTTACATATTGTTTTTTTCTTCCTCGGTGCTGTAGTCTCAGTCTTGTTTTAAGTTATTTTTTAAGAAAGATAATCACTTCTCACATACCCAGATAACTAAAGGAAGCATTCATCTATTCTTGCAATTTGTTTAAGACACACTTTTTATTTCCAGGCAGAGAAGTTTAGGTATCAAGAACATTTTGGAAATAGAGCAGAATAATTTTTTAAATGATAAAGTAGTTTGCTTTCTTTTTACGATCAATAATGCCAATCTTACTTGGCAATGTAAACTGCTTCAGGATAATGACAGAAATGAGAACCTTTGCTTACAAGCTCATTTGTATTACAATGTGTCAATTACATCCTTAACTAAAAAATTTGTTTCTTGTATTAGGCAAACCATACAAATTTGAATGTCAAGTCATTTATACATTTTAATACTATAAATAGATACATTAACACCAAAGAGTTATCATGTCACTGACATGTTATATACTCTAATGTGACAATCTATATTGAAGATTATAATTAAGAAAGTGCTATTATCTTTAAGGCTTTTTTATTTTATGAGGATCTTATTTAAAAGGTCAATTCTTTGTAAGTACTCACTTCTGGAAGTAATAATCCATAATACTTGGTAAATCAAAGATAACGTTCTAGCTAACCGAAATAATATTTTATAAAGGGTAGCGAACTATATGCTATAATAATTCAATGCCTTCTTGCTAAAAAAGAGTATTTCCAGAACCATAATTAACCTACTATTAGAATATCTGGATATATACCTAGGAATCTATTATTTATTAAAAACCCCTAGGGGGAGTTCCCGTTGTGGCTCAGTGGTTAACGAATCCAACTAGGAACCATGAGGTTGCAGGTTTGATCCCTGGCCTTGCACAGTGGGTTAAGGATCCGGCGTTGCCGTGAGCTGTGGTGTAGGTTGCAGATGTGGCTCGAATCCCGCGCTGCTGTGGCCCTGGCATAGGCCAGCGGCTACAGCTCCTGTTAGACCCCTAGCCTGGGAACTTCCATATGCAGCGAGTGCGGCCCTAGAAAAGGGAAAAAGACCAAAAAAAATAAAAAAATAAAAAAAAAACAAAAACAAACAAAAAAAGAACCCTAGGGATTTTAACCAAAATGAGAGTTATAATCACTCACTGCTTCAGGGTTTCTACGATCTGGATCCATTTGCTAATACTCATATTTAACTGCATAACATTAGGAAGAAAGACACATTTGTACAATTGATCAAATTAGAAAACTTCCAAACTGGCGTTAAGCATGATGATGTTACATAGGACAGTACTATCAGGAACTTTTTAGGGCTTCGTGCCTAAGACAGAAGAAAAATAGAAGAGGGCAAGGGGAACTACATAGGACCTCCTAATATCAGGATTCTTATAACTTCAGAGCTCTTTCACATATACTGTCACACTGATACAGTGTAAGGGTCAGTTTATATCCAAACACAATTACCTTATTATAAATAACTTAAAAGACCTGGATTCTATTTTGCTATACTGCTAAATACAAAATACTGTGATTCATTTATGCAAGTATGAATGACACAAATTCACATCAGATGACATTTGCTTACTATGAAACCAAGAACTAATCCTATATAAAATGTAATATGTTTACAGAGAAGTTCTTAGAGTTACTGATTTGCTTAATTCTTTATTTAATTTAATTTAATTTTGTCTTTTTAGGGCCCTACCCATAGCATGTGGAAGTTCCCTGGCTAGGGGTCGAATCAGAGCTGCAGCTGCCGGCCTACACCACAGCCACAAAAACTCCAAATCCAAGCCGCATCCGTGACCCTATGCTTTGTGGCAAGGAATTCTATATTTTAAAAGAACAGCCATACTACTTTTGAAAAATGAAAATGTACATTTCTGATAACAGACTTTAGCCATATTTTAATTTTATACTACAGTTGAACAGTATTATTTTTATCTCCATATTTCAATATTTTAAAAGTATATAAAATAAGAACTTATTCTGGTAGCCAATGGGAAGTAAAAGAGAGAAAATATCCCTGCTACCTGGGCCCAAAGCTCTCTGTACTTCCCCCTTTTCTAAGATTTATCAAAGTTCATAAACTTACTTGTTTAATTATCTGTCTCCCCAGTTACACTATAAGGCCCAGAAGGATAAGGGCTAGTACCTGTTATATCTTCAGTCCCTAAGGTGGGACATAACATACTGTAGGTACTCAAATCTGCAAAAGAATAATTAAATAACATCAGTGATCTTACCTGGTACTTAGGACACTGGTCTTTGGCATCAGAAGATGAAGTCATGGAACTATCTAAAGAGGAAGAACTGTCTCCTCCAGGTTTCAGTTGGCAACATTTCCCAAAGACTTTAACTTGAGCATCACTACAGAGTTTCTGAAATAGAGACATTATTCCCATTCATACTTTAACAGATCTTCCACCACATATAAATTGTAGCATAGGAACTTTTGGAAAAACCAAGGATGAAATAATTCAAAATCATATAACCTTAATATAATGACTATTTGCATTGTATTTTCTACAATACTGTTTTCTATTCTTTCATAATTACAATAATATTTGTGGAGCTTTTTTTTTTTTTTACTATACTCTTCTCACTAAAATTATTCAACTATGGGAATTTTTCTGTATTACAATGATCTATACAATGTCCATTGTTAGGGAGTGAATAATACACTGCAGCAGTTTTCAAACTATCTGATCTCAAAACCTCTTCATGCAAGATCTTATAAATTATTTAGGATGCCAAAGGGCCTTTAGTTTATGTGAATTACATGTATCAATATTTTCAGATATTAGAAATTAAAAAGGAGAAATTTTTAAATATTTACTAATTTATTTAAATATAACAATACATCCATGACAAGCTAATATAAGCAACACTTTTTTCTGGAAAATAACTGAGGAGAGATGTAGGTATAGGAGGAGAAATGCAAATGAAACATATACTTCACTGCATAAGTTTAAACTTTTCAAATGAAAATGCATCCATATATTTAACAGTTATATTTTTAGGAAGAGCTGAACTCAGGACCAGAAGGTTGTACTGTCTAGTATGGAAGAAGAATCTATTTTTTTCTTTTTTCTTTTTGTATTTTTTTCTTTATTCCTCTTTTTCCCCTCTCCCTCCCCAACAGGTTCTAGAGTGTTCACAGCTCACAACTAGCAAAGTTGCATTCCACCAAAGTCTGATACTCCTAAAACTATTGCAATGTTTTTATCAGTTATCAGTATGTTCTTTCTTCCATCTAACAAACCTCAGGAAAGTTTTCAGATGAAAAGAATCTGAATGCAATCACAAATATTTGAATACTAACTGTTTCATTTTATTTTATTTTTGTTTTGTAGGGCCGTACTTGTGGTATATGGAGGTTCCCAGGCTTAGGGGTCTAATCGGAGCTACAGCTGCTAGCCTACGCCAGAACCACAGCAACGCCAGATCCGAGTCATGTCTGTAACCTACCCACACCACAACTCACAGCAACGCCGGATCCTTAAACCCACTGAGTGAGGCCAGGGATTGAACTCCCAAACCTCAATGGGTTCCCCAGTAGGATTCGTTTCTGCTGCGCCACTATGGCAACTCCCAAATACTGTTCTACAGTTACCACTATCAACAAAGGCATTGTAAAAAACAACATCTGATAATCCCAAAATTATTTCTAACAGAAAACTGTGAAGACAAGACATGAGAAAGTAAAAAGAACAAGGACTTTAAAACTAAAAGGACCTGAATTCAAATCCTGACTCCCTGGGCAAGTTACGTGACCTCTCTAACCTGTTAAAAGGGGAAATACACCCTACCTAATAGGCAGGTTATTTGAGACACTTAAGGGGTACGTGCGTGCGTGTATCTCTCATTATATACTGGTATGTAAGTATATTTTAACAGTGCTCTAGACAGTACCTATGACTACCATATGCTTACTGATTTGTACTTACAAATATCAGAAAAAAGTTAAAGCAGGGGACAACATATTAGATGCCTGCTCTGGAATCAGCAACTTCTCACTAGATAGCTCCATTTGTATTATTTCATTCGAATACTCACTAAAATTTTGGTATTTTTAGGATCGATATTCTTGGCCATATTTAATAACTTTACTACTTACCGATAATCAACAAAATGCTAAGCCTTAAGTATGTTTTTCATGATTACTTTTAGTATGTTTTCTATAAATATAAATACGTAAAATGGTAGATATTATAGCTCAATTGTACTGATGACAAACGAGAAACCCAGAGAGGTTAGGTAACTTCACAAAGGTTACAAGAGCTATTAAGTCTGTAATATACTTAGACTCAAAACCCAGGGAGTTCCCGTCGTGGCTCAGTGGTTAACGAATCCAACTAGGATCCATGAGGTTGCGGGTTTGATCCCTGGCCTTGCTCAGTGGGTTAAGGATCCAGCGTTGCTGTAAGCTGTGGTATAGGCTACAGATGCGGCTTGGATCCCGCGTTGCTGTGGCTGTGG
>PVHT020004020.1:48221745-48242717 GCA_004024745.2 Catagonus wagneri
GCTATTAAGTCTGTAATATACTTAGACTCAAAACCCAGGGAGTTCCCGTCGTGGCTCAGTGGTTAACGAATCCAACTAGGATCCATGAGGTTGCGGGTTTGATCCCTGGCCTTGCTCAGTGGGTTAAGGATCCAGCGTTGCTGTAAGCTGTGGTATAGGCTACAGATGCGGCTTGGATCCCGCGTTGCTGTGGCTGTGGCGAAGGCCGGCAACTACAGCTTCTGTTAGACCTCTAACCTGGGAACCTCCATATGCCACGGGTGCAGCCCTAGATAAGGCAAAAAGACACACACACACACACAAAAAAAAACAGTTGGCCTGATATCTTCCACTGCAAACCATCACTTTATAAGTCAACAAAAGTAACTGAATACCATGTGCACCGAGTACAAGAGAACAGAGGTGAATAAAAGTTCTTTTCCTGGAGTTCCCGTTGTGGCACAAAGGGATCAGCGACATAGTCCCTGCAGCACCAGGACACAGGTTCGATCCCTTGCCCAGCACAGTATAGGAAGGTTAAAGGATCCAGTGCTTTCATACCTGTGGTCACAGCTGTGGCTCGGATCTAATCCCTGGCCTGGGAACTCCATACGCCATGGGGTGGCCAAAAAGAGGGAAAAAAAGTTCTTTTCCTTATGGAGCTAAGAATCTAACAAGAGAAAGAGACTTTTAACAAATCGACAGGAGTTCCCGCTGTGGCTCAGTGGAAACGAATCTGACTAGCATCCACGAGGATACAGGTTTGATCCCTGGCCTTGCTTAGTGGGTCAAGGATCCGCTATTGCCTTGAGCTGTGCTGTAGGTCAAAGACGCAGCTGGGATCTGGCAGTGCTGTGGCTGTGGAGTAGGCCAGCGGCTATAGCTCCAATTCGACCCCTAGCCTGGGAACCTCTATATGCCATGGGTGTGGCTCTAAAAAGACAAAAACAAAACAAAGAGACAAATGAGTATGATTAAACACATTTCGAATAAGACCAATAAAAGTAATAAAGGTAAATACTACATGTTATGTGGGTTAGCTGTTAACTCACACAGCATGTAGTAAATGATCAGGTACTATTTTGTTTTACATATATTTACTCTTTTATTCCTCACAACAGTTCTATGAAGTAGGTACTATTATGATCCTCATTTTACAGATGGAGAGGTTAAGGAGCAATGATGTTTAAGTGAACTGCCCAAGAAAGGACTTGATTTAGTCTAGGCAGATCAAGGAAGTGACATTTAATCTAGGACTACAAAAAAGCACAGGAGTTAGGTGAAAGAAGGTGAAAAGGCTAGAAAGACATTCCAAGGGAGTTCCTGTTGTGGTGCAGTGGAAACAAATCTGACTAGGAACCATGAGGTTGCGGGTTCGATCCCTGGACTTGAGCACTCAGTGGATTAAGAACCTGGCACTGCCGTGAGCTGTGATGCAGGTCACAGACAGGGCTCGGATCCCACATTGCTGTGGCTTTGGTGTGAGCCAGCAGCTGTAGCTCTGATTCGACCCCTAGCCTGGGAACCTCCGTATGCTGCGGATGCAGCTCTAAAAAAAAAAGCAAAAAAGCAAAAAAAAAAAAAAAAGACATTCCCCGGTGAGGTAACTACACATACAATCTCTGAATCAAGAAGCAATTTGCTAGAAGGAAGAAAATAACAAACATACATCAGTTCCAGGATTGAAGTAAAATTTCTGCTCATAGAAGATCAATGTCTATTGTGCCATGGCCCCTCACTAGACCATCTATCAGTGAAGTTGCTGCTGTTCGGTTTCAAAAAAGCCATGACTTCAGAATGGGAAAAAGAAAAGACACTGTATAGCTGGGGCGCTGGTGTAAGAAAGGGTGTGTGTGTGTGTGTGTGTGAGAGAGAGAGAGAGCACTTTCATGTACACATCTATGCACAATGTCTTATAGATCTAAAATTTTTCTACAGCAGAACAAAGTCAGAACTGAAATACATATAAGATGTCTTTCCCAATGTTTAATGTGTATATGCACCATACATCTACCAGATCACATAAAGGTAGGAAGTTGCGATTAATCTTTGAAGAAGTGATCCCTTTCTTCTGATGCCAACATTGCAATTTTTAAGATTAATATTTCTTTCTCAACCTGTACAAGGGGGTCTCATTCTGTACGTACTGAAGGCTCATTCTGTACATACGCGCTTGACTTAAAAAAAATCTCAGGTGAGGAGTTCCCGTCATGCACAGTGGTTAACGAATCTGACTAGGAATCATGAGGTTGCGGGTTGGATCCCTGGCCTTTCTCAGTGGGTTAATGATCCAGTGTTGCCATGAGCTGTGGTGTAGGTCACAGATGCGGCTCGGATCTGGCATTGCTGTGGCTCTGGAGTAGGCCCGCGGCTACAGCTCCGATTCGACCCCTAGCCTGGGAACCTCCATGTGCCGCGGGTGCGGCCCTGAAAGACAAAAAACAAGCACACACAAAAAAAGCAATTCAGGTAAACTTTATTTATAATTTTAACCTGTCAGTATGATACATGTTCTTTGTCCCAAAAATGTATAAAACTGCATCTCCAGCTCCTGACCAGTGCAACAGTTTTCAGAGCTTCTATGAATGTCTCTCCCAGGCTATAATCCTCAATTTGACTCAAATAAAATTCTCTGTATTTCTTCCCAGCTTGATTATTAACTGAATTTCCATTAACACAAGAAATCATTAACACTCTTCTTTAACTACTCTTTTCCCCATGCCACACAATACCTATATATAAAATCATTTTTATCGGTTTACTGTTATTCTTCCATTATTTTTTCTCGCAAATATAAGCATATTCCTTTTCCTCTTTTCTTACAGAAAAAGTGATTCACTTCTGCCCTTGCATTATTTTCCACTAATATCACAGCGAATCTTTTTGCATATCCTTAGAAATCTTTTTCTTTTTTTAAATACAGCTGCATAGTATTCCAGTGTGTAAATATACTACAGTTTCCTTAGTCAGTCATCTGTTAATAACTTAGCTGGTGGAACTGCTGGGTCAAAATGTAAATACATATAATTTTGGTAGATATTGGCAGGTTACCCTACATGGATGTCATTTCACTCACTCACTCTAACAGCAAAGTACCGTCATCCAATACTCGGGTATTTGCCAGTCTAAAAGGAAAGAACTAAAAATCACCAGTTTTAATTCTCATTTCCTTTATCGGGGGAAGGATCTTACAAAATGTGTTTTTGAACTCTCTGCTCCTATCCTTCAACCAACTTTCTACTGAGTGGTTCTCCTGTCTTAATTTCTAGGAATTTCTTTTTGCCACAGCTGCATTATATGCAAGTTCCCAGGCCAGAGACTGAATCTGAGCCTGAGCTGCAACCAAAGCCACAGCTGCAGCAATGCCAGAACCTGAACTCACTGAGTCGGACCAGGGATCAAACCCCCACTGCCTCAGCAACCTGAGCCACTGTAGCTGATTCTTAATCCGCTGTGCCAAAGTGGGAACTTCCAAAATGATCTCCACGGTTAATCGATTATCCATCACTATACACAGTTATAACGAATTTTTTTTCTTCTTTATGAGATCTTTTCAGACCTATTCTTTCAGCAACTTTCAAATATACAATACGGTATAATTAACTATAGTGATTATGATATACATTACATCCCCATGACTTACTTATTTTATGACTGGATGTTTATACCTTTTGACCCACTTCACCCATCTTTCCCACTCCCCACACCCTGCCCCTGGCAAGCACCTGTTTCTTTGCTTATGAGTTTGAACATTTCTCTCACTTTTTTTTTAATGGCCACACCCTCAACATATGGAAGTTCCCAAGTCAGGGACTGAATCTGAGCTGCAACTATGACCCATGTCACAGGTGCAGCAACAATGGATCCTTTAACTCACTGTGCTGGGCTAGGGATTGAACCCACATCTCCACGGCAACCTGAGTCGCTGTAGTCAGATTCTTAACCCAGTGCACCATGGCAGGAACTCTTGAACATCTTTTTATGTATCTGTTGGCTATCTACATGTTTTCTTGGGAAAATGTCCGTTCAGAACCTCTGCACATTTTCAATTAGAATGCTTTCTTTTGTTTTGCTATTAACTGGTATGAGTTCTTCTTACATATATTTTGGCTACTAATCCTTTATCAGATACAGTTTGCACAAATATTCTCCCATTTGGCAGGCTGCCTTTTCATTTTGTTGATGGTTTCTTTTACTGTGCAGAAGCTTAAAGTCTGATGTAGTCTCTCACTTGTTAATTTTTGCTTTTGTTGCTTTTGCTTTTGGTCTCAAATCCAAAAAAATCACTGCAAAGACCAACGTCGAGGAGCTTACCGCCTATGTTTTCTTCTGGGATTTTTATGGTTTCAGGTCTTACAATGAAATTTTTAATCCATTTTTAGTTTTTGTGTATGATGTTAAAGAATGGTCAGCTCTTTTACATGTAGCTGTCCAGTTTTTCCAATATCATTTATTGAAGAGATTATCCTATCCTCCTGTATGTTCCTTGGCTACTCTGTTGTAAGTTAATTAATCATATATGTGAGTTTATTTCTGGATTCTCTATCAACATGATTTTTTGAAATGTTAACGAGATGCCTTCAGCAGCTTCCTCTTTGCATTCAGAAAATAATCTAAATTTCCAACCCAGATACCTATAAAGCCCTGAATAATCTGCCTCCTGCTCCTACTCCAATTTCATATCAAGCTACTCTACATGCTACCTTACTATCATACTAGCCAGACTAGCATTCTTTTATTCTTCAATTCACTAAGTTTCTAAAAGTCACTCTGTAGACTGCATTTGCCAGTCCTATTAGGAGGAATATTCATCCCTCAAACCATGCCTTCAGTTTCTTCAGATTTCAGTTTGAAATATCACCTCCTCAGTGAGAACATCCTTAATACCCCTTCACCCAAAATGCTGAAAAACGAGTTCCTTCCTGTGAAATCTAATAAGAACTCTGTGTTTCTTTCACAGTACCCAATCACAATTTGGAATTCTTTATTTATTTAATCAATATCTACCTCCCCATGAATGCCTAACTGCAGGCACCAAGAGGGCAGAGATTGCTAGATCTCCAAGTGCCTAGTGCTGGGTAGATATTTAGTTATTTCTACAAATAAACAATACTTTAGGAAAATCTTGCAACTTTTTTCCTGTCAGGCTGAAAAAAGTGTCCAAAGAATGGCTAAGAAATCTATAAACAAACCACAACCACAAAAAAACTAAGGTATGTGTTACCAATCAGAAGAACATCATAAAACTTGACAATCAAATCAGCTCAAAAATTAGACAAGTACTTATTACATAGCACTATAGTAGATGACGAGGATGCTACTGTAAATAAGACAACAGACCACATCCAATATATCAATTTTTTCTTTTTTTCTTTTTACAGAAGCACCTGCGGCATATCAAAGTTCCCAGGCTAGAGGTCAAATAGGAGCTGCAGCGAAAGGCCTATGCCACAGCCACAGCTAAGTGGAATCCAAACCACATTTGTGACCTACACCACAGCTTGTGGCAATGCAAGACCCTCAACCCACTGAGCAAGGCCAGGGATTGAACCCACATCCTCATGGAGACTAGTCAGGTTCTTAATCCACTGAGCCAAACATAATACCAGGCTTCCATTTCCAGATTATAGATGCGGGGGAGTGAGAATATTTAGGCCTGAAAGTGTAACAGAAGTAGCAGCAGCAAAGATAACAGCAATCACTTGGGTTTTCTTGGACGACCAAGTCAAAGATCATGTACTACTCTTAAACTAGTCAAAAAATATTTCAAAACATGCTGTTCAAAGTCATCAAATTAGATGCTCTTGCTACTGCTGTATAGTAGGCAAAAACAGGATGGACTAAGCGCTAGCAATTTAATTTACTTTGTACCTTGAGACAAATAATTTCCCTCTCTAGGTCACACTTTCCACAATTATAAGATGAGTGATTTATATCAGATCCTTTTTAAGAATCCCTGTAGCGGAGTTCCCATTGTGGCTCAGTGGAAACGAATCTGACTAGCATCCATGAGAAGGCAGGTTTGACCCCTGGCCTCACTCAATGGGGTAAGGATCCAGCATTGCCATGAACTGTGGTGTAAGTCACAGGCGTGGCTCAGACCTGACTGTGGCTGTGGCTGTGGCATATGCCTGCAGCTGCAGCTCCAATTCAACCCTTAGCCTGAAAACTTCCATATGCCACGCATGCAGCCCTTAAAAAAAAAAGGCAAAAAATAAATTTCAATAAAACCAGAAATTAAAAAAAAAAGAATTGCTGTACCTCTAATCATATCTCATAATACAATTATATAAGTAAATAAATCTCAAACTACAATTTTCTCAGGTATCACACCAGATGCAAATAAGGAAAGTATTTTTTCCTCTAAAAGTCCTCAAATTCAGAGTTCCCTTTGTGGCTCGGTGGTTAATGAATCCAACTAGGATTGAGGTTGCGGGTTTGATCCCTGGCCTTGCTCAGTGGGTTAAGGATCCAGCATTGCCGTGAGCTATGGTGTCTGTTGCAAACGCAGCTCGGATCCCGCGTTGCTGTGGCTGTGGCGAAGGCCGGTGGCTACAGCTCCTGTTAGACCCCTAGCCTGGGAACCTCCATATGCCACGGGTGCAGCTCTAGATAAAGGCAAAAAAAAAAAAGACCTCAAATTCAAGGACCTAAATTTTAAAAGCATGGTAAAGATGTCTTGTACTAAAAAATAAAAGTACCATAATTGAAATCTCACTCATTTCTTGCATTAAAATATTTGATATTAAATTTGAACCAAATCAATAATGATGCTCACCGATACTGATATGTCCTCATTTTTTCTCTTAACACTGGAGTCAAACAAGACATTTCTCCCCCGTCTTTCACAGTCTTGATATACAATCAGTCGAATTTGGCTTGGATCAAACTCTGGCAAAGGCCAACTACAAAGAAAAATAAAAATTCATTAGAATTACTTAAACATTCCACATAAACTCCCAGAAATCAGCCTATATAATAAAACTCAAAAGTTGTATTACCGTTCAAGATTACATAGATCTTCATATAAAATAGCACCATTTAGTTTAGGGCTGAAAATTTATATAGCTATGACATTTTAGATAAAAAAGAATAAAAGTTGTGACAAGTATCACTCAACGTGCACAAAATATATTCATATTCATGAATCTAAAAATAGTTAACAAGAGAAATATGTAAGCACACTTAATATAATAAAAATACATACTAATTTCATGGCTTGGACCAGATGGAATAAGGTTAACCCAGTTTTTAAATAGTTTTGTTACTGTTTCTTTAATATGGAAATGTAAACACAAAGTTTTCAGTTTAAAATAACAATAGCTAATTAAAATAAAATAAAAGCAAGTAAAAAAGTGATGAATGACCAAATAGGATAGAAATTCCTAATACATAGTTGGTGTGAGTAAAAACTGGCATTATCTCTTCAGAGAATGGGTTTTTTCTTTTTTTGAAAATGGTTTTTTGAATATATACACTAATTAGATAAAATCTAGTAATAATGAAGTTGACCCAGCAATTCCAATCCAGAAAAGTATGCCATTATAAAGGAATGTTCAGAGCAGCATAGTTCATGATAGTTTAAAACTGGAAACTATTCATATATTTACCAACAGAATGGGTAAATATACTATATTCACCCTATGAAACACTACACAACAAACATAATAAATGAACTTCAGCTACACACAAAACCACAGATGGACACTGAGCAAAACAAATCAGAAAATGACACACATACATACAAATAGTTACTATATTTTGCCATTTATAGAAAGGTTTAACTCTGGTAAAGCAAATTTTATCAAGGGATGTATACTTAGTTTTAAAAACTATAAGGAAAACAAAGGAAATGATGGCTTCAAAAGTTTGGAGAGGAGTTTCTGCTGAGACTCAGTGGGTTAAGAAACCAGCATAGTGTCCATGAGGATATAGGTTCAACAGCTGGCCTCACTCAGCAGGTTAAGAATTCGACATTGCTGCAAGCTACGCCATAGGTCACAGATGTGACTTGGATCTGGTGTTGCTGTAACTGTGGTGTAGGCCTGCAGCTACAGCTCCGATCTGACCCCTAGCCTGGGAACTTCCATATGCCACAGATGTGGTCATAAAAAGAAAAAAAAATTGACCAAAAGAAAATAAATAAATACAACAAAATGAAACAAAACTCAAAATAGAAAAAAAAAAAAAAAAGAGTTTGGAGAGTGATGATCTCTGAGAGTTAGGTGAGGGATGGTGGGGGATTAACCAGGAAAGAAACTACCAGAAGGATTAGGGTACTATGTTCTTTTTTGACTACATAATGTTTACACAGATACTCACTTTGCAGTACGAAAGAAAGAAGCCACTGCATTTGTTTTATTTAATTTTATAGGTATACTATATTTCAAAATTAAAAAGATTAAGGGAGTAATAGGTGAGGAGAAAGAAAGAGAGACAACAACGAATTGTATGATGGAGATACTAATCTGGTGAACTGACCACACTACAACTTATGGGACAGCTGCCAAGAAACAGGAGAACTGTCATCCCAGGAACTGTTTGTCATCAGTTCGGCTGAATGGTCAATTCCTCACAAATCATCAGTCACAGCTCTTGATTGCCTATCTTCATTTCCTTAAGAGAACCTTAACTGTAACCTTGTCAATGAATGTTTAAAAAAAAAAAAATTAGGCAACATGAAACATCTTCATCTCAAATTCTTTTTTTTTCAAATTCTTAACATGAAATACATTCTTAGTTTTCTTCTATCTAATCCTTGGCAAATGTCTACAAATTAATAAAAGACTTATTACCCCAGAGATTCAGGCTAAACCAAAGATTCATCCTTAGACACGATGATATGCATTCCACTGCACTCCTTTTACTAAACTGTGTTCCGATGTTATGCAAAAGAAACTAATAACAGACTGACAGAGAATGAAAATAAGGAAGGAGGTCTCGTGGACACCAAGGAGGAGGAGCACTTTGGAGAGGAATAAGAAATACCATGGCTGCTACTAAAAAGTATTCCCTAGCTTTAGATACAAAGAAGTCATTGCTGACCATGGCAAAGACAATCCTAAGAACAGGGTACAGGGGACAGATAGCAGATTAAGGGGTGAATGGGTATAGAGAACACAGTGAGTTTAAGACAACTGTCAAGGAAAAAGAAAAGGGAATCAAAAAGTAGCATGACAGCTATGTTGTTATTTAAACATCTGAACGTGTTTACATATTGATGAAAAAGAACGTGAAGGGGAAGGGAGATAGTGACTGATAAAGTAAGGTCTCTGTAAGTGGATGAGGGCAGTAAAGAGAGTACAGACAAAAGAGTTAGCCTCAGAAGAAAAGATAATCCCTGCACTTGGATAAAAAGAAAGGAAGCAAAGACAGACACGAGTACAGAACGATTCATAGATACGAAGGTAAGAATTAGGGGATTCATGTCTAAGAGCTCTATTTTCTTTATAAAGTAGATGAAAGAAAATAAAGGATAGGTTGTAAAATGTGGGAACAGTATAGCGAGTAAAAAGAGAGCAGTGATCATGGGACAAGAAAATATGCTGACTAGGAAACATACAATTTCTTGGAAATTCTGTTAACCTACATGAGGTTAAAGGCTATGAGTACAAACCAGCCACAAACTACACAGCTGGATTTGGATCAGATTGAACCAAGGTAAGGATTTTGATGGGCAGACAGGACAAAAGGTCATAGAGACAGGGGAGAAGATTGACATGAATATAGCTGGAATGACAGACAGTGGAATCTATGCTAGTTAGAGAAAAGAGCCAACTATGGCCTACCTTGTCCCTTCCCCTTTCCTTTTCCCCACTGGAAACCACTAGTTTGTTCTCTGTATCTGTGAGTTTGTTTTTTGTTGTTGTTAAGATTCGCTAGTACGTTTTATTTTTTAGATTTCATATATAAAAGCAGTATCATTCAGTATTTGTCTTTCTCTGACTTATGACTTAATTCATAAACATTTGGGATAGTGAAATGTTCTGAAATTAGATAGTAGTGATGGTCCCATAACATAGTGACTATACTAAAAATAACCCCACTGAACTGTACAATGTGAACAGGTAAATTTTATGGTATGTGCAACTTATCTCAATAACAAGTCAGAATTCCTCTCTCCTGAACTTATCTAAACATTTGTAAAGTATTCTTTGTTAACTCAAAATAAGACTATACATAAAAGCTAAAATTATAAAGCTTCTAGAAAGAAACAGTTATCTACATAATTGTTGGGCACAAAGATTTCTTAACACATAGAAGTTACTAAGCATAAAGGGAAAAATTGATAACCTGGACTTCATCGTAATTTAAAGCTAGCATCATAATTAAAAACTGATAAACTGGACTTCATCATAATTTAAAACTTCATCATAATCAAAAACCAAATTTTTTTAAAAAAGCTAGTCATAATCTGGAAGAAAATATTTGCAATGTATATACACAACAAAGGACTTGTAAACAGCACATACAAGGAACTCCTATAAAGCAACAAGATAAAAAATTTGTCCAATTCCGAAAATGGGTGAAAGATATGGATACAAATATAACAAGATATATGAATGATGAATGAACAAAAGCACATGGAAGAAATGCTAATGGTATTAATCATCAGAGAAATGCAAATTAAAACTCTTTCACACCATTAAAATGTCTAAAATTAAAAGGACTAATAACACTAAAAAATATGAAACACTTAGAACTCTTATTATACATTGTTCTAAGAGTGTAAGACGGTACAGCTATATAGGAAAATTATTTGGTAGCTATAACCCAGCAATTTTTTCATAGATACTTATCCAGTAGAAATGAAAATACATGTTCAAAGGCTTTCATAGAGGAAGTTCCCTTAGGGTGCAGTAAGTTAAGGACCTGGCATTGCCACGGCTGTGGCATAGGTTGCAGCTGCAGTGCAGGTTCCATCCCTGGCCCAGGAACTTCTGCATGCTGAGGGGTATGCCCTCGCAGGAAAACTTTCATAGCTTTATTCCTAACAGCAAAAAATTGGGAACACCCCAAATGACCATCAATGGGAGAAAGAATAAATAAGCTATGATACATTCTTCCAATGAAATACTATCCAGAAATAACAAGGAATGAATTACTCTGAAACAATGTGGAGTGAAAAAAATCCAGATACAAAAGCAGACATATTGGTAATTCTAGACCAGGTAAAACTTATCTATAGTGACAAACGAAATGGACTAGAAAGATACACGAAGGAACTCTGTGGAGTGACTGAAATGTTCTATATATTTATTGGGGTTGTAGTTAGACAGGCGTATACATTTCTCAAAATTAATCAAATTATACACTTCAGCATTCATCAAGTATGAAAAGAAAAGGATGACTATACAATGAAAAGGCTCGCAGTCTAACAGAAAGATAAATAATTTTACCACTGTGATATAGTCTATGACTGAGACAAACTTACAATGTAGATAAGAGGCCTACAGAGGGAGGCAAGGTATGGACTCACTGAAGAAAAATAATAAATGATACACAGTGAATATAAATAATAGCTAACACACCAGGTACTGTTCTAAGGGCACTACATATGATAATTCATTGACTCTTTGTAACATCAATTCATCACAACAACTCTATTCCTAATTTATAGGTAAGAAAATTACGGCATAGAGAGATAAGCAACTGGCCTAAAATAACATAGCTAAATACATGGTAAATCTTAAAGTCGGGTTTAGATTCCAAGCAGTGTGCCTTTGGAGTTCATGATCATAACCACTGTTCTGTACTATTGGTTAAATACTTAAAGCCTGTGTTGGCTTCAAGTTATGAAGAAGGGCACTCTCTTCCATGAAAGAGGAAACCTGCATGTGCCATATAATTTTTAGTGACCCTAGTTCTGCATGTACTGTGAAATAAGAGCTATAAAGGCAGGCTGATGACAGATGAATACTCAGAACCATTTCACACAAACACCTAAGAACTTAATCATTCAGGCAATGGGTAAACAGGGGTGTTAAATGATAGATAATAAGATCATCTGTGTATTTTAGACAGTCACACTGACAGAAACTTAGAGAGGTGACTAGAGAGGCAGTTCGGGAGCTATGAATAATGTTCTAACCTGAAACAAGGATAGTGCTAAAGGGAGAGAGGGACAGAGCTAGATGTTCTTTAGGAGACAGAGAAAGGACCGGGAAACTGGACACAGGGAATGAGATAGGAGGACGCATGACTGAGGTTTCAGATTTGATGAAAAGAGAGAAGTAGAAAACACAGGAGGAAAGTAAGTTTGGAATAAGGGTGTTTATAGATTAAATTCAAGGGGCCTGTGAAACAGCTGCAAAAAGATCTCCAATAATCTTATGAAAAAATGCTCTGCAGTTCAGGAGAGAGGCTTAGACTAGAGTTCGCGACAAAGGAGTTACTGACACATAGTTGGTAGTGAAATTATTCAGGGAGAATACATTAATTGAAAAGAGAAAAGAGGAGTTCCAATCATGGCACAGCAGAAACGAATCCAACTAGGAATCATGAGGTTGTGGGTTCGATCCCTGGCCTCGCTCAGTGGGTTAAGGATCCAGCACTGCTGTGAGCTGTGGTGTAGGTCGCAGACATGGCTGAGATCCAGCATTGCTGTGGCTGTGGCACAGGCAGACAGCTGTACTCCAACTGGACTCCTAGCCTGGGAACCTCCATATGCTGCAGATGTGGCCTTAAAAAGCAAAGAAAAAAAAAAAAAAAGGAAAAGAAAAGAGAATAGAAAGTGAAGGATTAATACACTAGAATTTTAAGACAAAGCAATATTTTAAAGATAGAGAGTACATAAGTCAAGGAAGATCAGTAAAGACCACCAGAGAGAAAAGAGAAAACTCATGGTAAAATATTATTTCAAAAGTCAAGGAAGATAATGAAGAAATGAACAGTACATAGTACCAAAGGCTGCAGAAAAGCCAAAAATTCTATAAAGACTATAGTGTCCATGGAACTAAGCAGTTTGGTGGCCTCTGGTACTCCTTCAAGAACCATTTCAGTAGAGAGGTGGGGTTGGGGGTGGGGGTAGTTACATAGCAACAGGAATTGATTGAAGGGGGAAAGCTGAGAAAGTAAAATGATAAATATATACCATTCAGAAAGGTTTCCCTTTTTAGGTCAGAAACAATGTAACCATAAAAATGACCATCTAAGCCAAGAATCCCTGCAAGTAAAAAGAGACCCTAAACACACAAAAGAAAACTGAGATTGTCTTGGGCAACCAAGATCTATTGGTCACTCCAGATAAGTAGAAGAAGAGGTAAGGCTACAAAAAGGCTGTTTCTTAAAGGAAAAAGATTATCTACTGTTATATATATATAAAATGTATGTTATTGTATGTGTATGCATGTGTGTGTGTGTATGCATGTATGTATCTATCAAAAGGAAAAAGCATATACTTAAGGGTATATATTTCTAAACTGATTAGAAGGAATCAGAGAAGGAGTCTAAAAGTAACCAGAAAGAAATGCTAGATTAAGATCTCAAACAAGTTAGGACACAGCATCTTAGGCAAGGCTAATGAAGTACAGAATGCACTTAAGGAGGCAAAGATTTATTACCAAATAAAGAGAGTTATTACGAAAAAGTTGCCTGACAAATTAATTCTATTTGAAATACACTAGGGGAACATGACATTAAACAACACACAGTAACTCCAAAGTGACTCCTTTATTAGGCAAATAATTTTTTTTGGCTACCCCACGGCACATGGAGTTCCCTGGCCAGGGATCAGATCTGAACCACAGTTGCGACCTACACCACAACTGCGGCAACACCAGATACTTTAACCCACTGTGCCAGGGATCGAACCTGCATCCTGGTGCTGCAGAGATGCCGTTGATCCCACTGTACCACAATGGGAACTGTAACAGGCAAATAATCTTTAATGATAATAATCACTCTACATTTACTTATTTTTCAAAAGAAAGAGGAAGTAAGGAATTTACATCATGGCTCAGCGATAACAAACCCACTAGTATCCATGAGAACACGGGTTCGACCCCTGGCTTAACTCAGGGGATTAAGGATCCGGAGTTATAATGAGTTGTGTGTAGGCTGCAGAGGCGGCTCAGATCCCACATTGCTGTGGCTGTGGCACAGGCTAGTAGCTGCAGCTCCAATTCAACTCCTAGCCTGGAAACTTCCATATGCCACACAGGCGGCCCTAAAAAGCCAAAAAAAAAAGGTAAAAGAGAAGCAAAAATGACCTACCTAAAGTCAGCATTCTGATTAGTGCTACTCTTTTTTTTTTTTTTTTTTTTGTCTTTTTGTCCTTTTGGGGCTGCACCCGCGGCATATGGAGGTTCCCAGGCTAGGAGTCTAATTGGAGCTGTAGCCACTGGCCTACGCCACAGTCACAGCAACATGGGATCCAAGCCACGTCTGCAACCTACACCACAGCTCACAGCAACGCCAGATCCTTAATCCACTGAGAAAGGCCAGGGATCGAACCCACAACCTCATGGGTCCTAGATTCGTTAACCACTGAGTAGCCACGATGGGAACCACTGTGAGGTGGTGAGGTATCACCTAACACCAGTCAGAATATCTACCATCAAAAAGTCTACAAAGGAAGTTCCCGTGTGGTGCAATGGGTTAAGGATCCGATGCTGTCACTGCTGTGGCACAGGTTCAATCCCTGGCTAGGGAACTTGCACATACTAATGATGCCTTCAAAAAAAAAAAAGGTCTACAAAAATAAATTCTAGAGAGGGTGTGGAGAAGTGGAGAAAAGGGAACTCTTGTATACTGTTGGTGGCAATACCAACTGGTACAGTCACTATGGAAAACATTACAGAGGTTCTTTAAAAAGCTAAAAATAGAGCAACCATATGACCCAACAACCCCATTCCTGGGTATATATCCAAGAAAAAAAACACCAAAAACTCTATCTGAAAAGACACATGCACCCCAATGTTCATAGCACTATTTAGAACAGCTAAGACATGGAAAGTCAAAGGCTTCAGAATGATCCTTTGATATCTAACCCACCATATTTTCTGCTTTATCATCTTACTTCTGTTTTTTGTTTGTCCTTTTAGGGCAGTACCCATGGCATATGGAGGTTCCTAAGTCTAGGGGTCGAATCAAGAGTTGTACCTGCCGGCCTACACCACAGCCACAGCAACGTAGGATCCAAGCCACGTCTGCGACCTACACCACAGCTCATGGCAACACAAGATCCTTAACCCACTGAACAAGGCCAGGGACTGAACCTTCATCCTAATGGATGCTAGGTGGGTGTGTTAACCACTGAGCCATGACGGGAACTCCGTTTTGCTTCTCTTTATCAAAATTTAACTGAAGGCATAACTAGGCTAAATCATTAACAGTAGTAAGCATCACCATTCACAAAAATTATCTATATAACAGAACAAAGCTTTCCTCAGTATTAAGTTATTGTGCTCAGCATGGTAGTAATTTAAACACAAGTAAGAAAACCACTTAGGTGAACCACAAATTTTAAGACTCTATATAGATGTTATTTGTAGTTTAGTTTATGTCAGCTTATCTGCTCTGTATTTTTTTTTTTTTTTTTTACATATGACACCTTCAAAGACTGTTGATAGAAAATAAACATGCTGGAGTAGACATCTCCCTTTATGCACTAACACAGCAACACAATGACACAGCATCTCACAATTCCCTATCAATTTCTATAATACTGTTAATGGCTATGAAATTAGGGCTATGGCATGCATTCTCCTTAAGAGCAGGATGGATTCCAAAGAGGCAAATCTGGTTCTTGGAGGGAAAAGGGGGCAAAGAAACCAAAATTAAACTTAGATATCACAATGGGCCTCCAAAGGGCAACAGTACATAATATATATAGCGTATCTGTGGTATTAAACAACAGAAGGGCTTAAAAGAATTATTTTATTAAGCAGAATCATCAATGAGTAACAAGGTGTTGTTACTGTACCAATTATACTATCAATATAATCATACTAGTTTTGTGAATAGTGGATATTCCTCCCAGATTGACAACTTGTAAATCACAAATTTTAGTTATTTGTTTTGGCTTTTCATGTTTAAGTATCTCCTTGAATACCATAGTGAGAAGCTGGAAGAGATAAGGAATATAATAGAACTTCAATTAATTTGCTGAACACTGGAGTTCCCGTCCTGGCTCAGTGGTTAACATATCCGACGAAGAACCATGAGGTTGCGGGTTCAATCCCTGGCCTTGCTCAGTGGGTTAAGGATCCGGCGTTGCCATGAGCTGTGGTGAAGGTTGCAGATGAGGCTCGGATCCCGCGTTACTGTGGCTGTGGCAAAGGCTGGCAGCTACAGCTCCTGTTAGACCCCTAGCCTGGGAACCTCCATATGCTCCGGGTGCGGCTCTACATAAAAGGCAGAAAGACAAAAAAAAAAAAAAAAAATCTCAGCATTAAAATTGTTACATCACTAAATTTATAACTAGATTTGGGCTGATTTTGATGTCGCCAACATTTGAAAATACCAAGTTAAGCTGCCCATTAGTAGTATCTCTACTTCTCTTAGGCAATTCTACTTTTCAAAATCCCTAAAAACTCCAGTTATGCACAACTGCCAAACCCAGGTTAATAATAGCAACAAACCATATTCATCTGAAACCACAAGACTGTCAGGTGACATACCAAGAAGTCTGAATTTAACTCAAATAAAAGCCTCTCCATGCTGCAAAGCAAAAAGGCTTAATCCTGGCAACAGAATAAGAGCCTTTAAAAAAATCTATGGCCCATGACAAAATCTATTTTTGCAAAAGGTTCCAACTATCCAGTCCTAACATTTAACAAGTGACATCCCGTTCTTTTGTTTCACAGAAGAGTCTGGGATTTTTACAGAAGCACATTACGACTACTTTACAATTCCTTTATCTCTTTTACTAAAAACATATAATTAAAGAAAATCAACCGAATTATCCTACAAACCAAGTGCTGTCCTGGCAGCTGGTACAGACTAGGAATGCCCACTTTTTTTAAAGGGTTCTTTTCAGAAGGGCAGGTCCTAGGCATAATACTCAGGCAAAAATAGGTAGAACCCAATTCTTCAACAATCTCCATCTATAAGGAACTCAGGCTCATCTAATAAACAAGAAAGCAGAATAGCTCCTTTCTCAACTTTCCTGTGTCCCAACTCTTCCATTTCAAACAAGTATACACAATCTTAAAAGCCACAATAAGCTTGTGTTGTACCAAATGACAAGCAACTAAAAAGCAGATCCTAAAGATGACAGGACTCAGAAAAATCAGTATGAAAACTGGCTCACAAATCTGAACTCGTCATTGAATGCAGACAGACAAGTGTAACACAAAACACAACATGTGAATTTATAAACTTCAATGAAACTACCAAGTTACACTGCTTGGTCAGTTTATGAAACAGAGACATTTCAGCTTGCTTTAAAAACATTGTTTTCACTGGGTTTTTGTACTTTATTTATTTATTTATTTATGCCTTTTAGGGCCACCCTCGCAGCATATGAAGGTTCCCAGGCTAAGGGTCTAATAGGAGCTACTGGCCTACACCACAGCCAGGGCAACTTCAAATCCGAGCTGTATCTGCAACCTACACCACAGCTCACGGCAATGCCAGATCCTTAACCCACTGAGAGAGGCCAGGCATTGAACCCACAACCTCATGGTTCCTAGTCGGATTTGTTTCCACTGCACCATGACAGGAACTCTTGGTTTTTGCACTTTAAATCCCAATTTTGCCATAATTTTGATCACAGTTGCTGACTGACTGTGATCTTAGAAAAGGATCTTAACTTCTTTAGTGCTCAGATTTCTTGTATGTAAGGCAGAATTAGTATAGGAACAAGAGACTCATACTAAGTGAAGTAATCAGAAAGAGAAAGACAAATACCATATGATTTCACTTATATCTGGAATCTACTATATGGCACAAATGAACCTTTCCACAGAAAAGAAAATCACGGACATAGAGAACAGACTTTTGGTTGGAAGAAGAAGGGACTGGTAATTGGGTTAATAGATGCAAACTATTGCCTTTGGAATGGATAAGCAATGGGACCCTGCTGTAAACCACTGGGAACCATGTCTGGTCACTTGTGATGGAGCATGACAATGTGAGAAAAACAATGTATATATGTATGTGTGACTGGGTCACCTTGCTGTGCAGTAGAAAACTGACAGTGAGAGAACACTGTAAATCAGCTATAATGGAAAAAATAAAAATCATTATAAAGAAAGTATAGAGATAGTACTTCATCTCAACACATAAAACACTGTATCACACATATTACAGTTCACATATCACAGTTTTTCATTTTGTTTTGTTTTGTTTTGTTTAGGGCCACACCCTCAGCATATGGAGGTTTCCAGGCTAGGGGTCCAATCAGAACTACAGCTGGCCGCTTATGCCACAGCAACAGCAATGCAGGATCTGAGCTGCGTCTGCGACCTACACCACAGCTCACAGCAACGCCAGATCCTTAACCAACTAAGCGAGGCCAGGGATCAAACCCGCAACCTCATGGTTTCTAGTCGGATTAGTTTCCGCTGCGCCACGACGGGAACCTCACATAGCAATTTTAATAAAGATTTGGTGAATCATGGACATGTTACTCTAAGTGTCTCTTCCAAGTACAATGCCTTCTTGTCCTAGTTATAAAAGCTATAACTTTCTTTTAATTGTAATACTTTATAATTAACTCTAATAATCCTGGTATTTGCAATATATAAATATCTCCCACAATGGTTCAAGAGTTTCTCTACAATTCATTAGACAGAAACTCTTCATGTGTGGCAGGCACAGGAAGGATATGGGAAATCTCTGTACCTCCCACTCAACTTTGCTGGGAACCTAAAAGTGCTCTGAAAACTTAAGGTTAAGGAGTTCCTATTGTGGCTCAACAGTAACAAACCTGACTAGTATCCATGAGGATGCAGGTTTGATTCCTGGCCTCGCTCAGTGGCTTAAGGATCTGGCGTTGCTGTGAGCCGCCGTGTAGGTTTCAGACAGCTTGGATCCTGCGTTGCTATGACTGTGCGCAGCTGTGCCTAAGATTTGACTCCTAGCCTGGGAACTTCCATACACTGCGGGTGCAGCACTAAAAAGCAAAAAGCAAACAACAGAAAAGGTTAAATTTCATATTTATATATTTCAGATTGTTTTCCATTATAGATTATTACAAGATATTTAATATAGCTGCCTGTGCTATACAGTAAATGCTTGCTGCTTATGTATTTTATTTCACTTTATTTTTGCTTTTTAGGGCTGCAACAGAAGTTCCCAGGTTAGGGGTCGAATTGGAGCTGCAGCTTCCAGCCACAGCCACAGCCACACAGGATCTGAGCCGTGTCTATGATCTACACCACAGCTCACAGCAACACAGGATCCTTAATCCACCAAGTGAGGCCAAGGATCGAATTCCTGTTCTCATAGATACTAGTCGGGTTCATTACCACTGAGCCATGATGGGAACTCCGTGCCTATCTGTTTTATAGCAGTGTATATTTTGAATTCTGTGCTTTTAATTTACTTCTCTCCGAATCCTTTTCCTCTTAGGTAACTGTAAGTTTCTGAGTTCCCCGGTGCCTTCAGCAGGTTAAGGATCCAGTGTTGTCACCACTATCGCTCAGGTCACTGCTGTGGCACAGGTTTGATTCCTAGCCCAGGAACGTGTCTATTTTTAAAAATCCATCTTTGACTGTTTAAGCTAGAAGCCTGCATACATACATAAAAGTAAACGGAGTAACTTCACAGATCTAAAGTTTCAGGGCTCATTCATGACAGACTTGTGATACAAACCTGGGTTTAATATAATCAGATATAAGCATGTTTGCTGCAGCACTAAATGTATTAAAAGAGTCTGAAAAAAAAATCAGAAACTAAAATGCCCATCGATAGAAAACTTGATAAAAATATTGCAGTACATTCATTTAGTGGAACACTGTATAAGCCTTTAAAAAGATAAGACAGAGTTGTATATAAAGATCTCCAAAGTAATTAATTATTACATCAAGAAAATGAGATTCAAAACAGTATGCATACCATCAGAGTGGAGGCAAAAAATATCAATATGCTTGTACATGCATTAAACATTTTCAAGAAAGATAAATAAGAAACAACACAAAAACACACAATTAACTGTTAACAGAAATGACCCCCTAGGAAATAAAACTGGGAAATGGAGAAAGGAAGAAAGACCTTTACTTTCACATTATGCTCTTCTACGTTCCTAGCCTGGTTCCAAAACTTCACATTCATTTCAAAAAGCACTTCTTTCACTCCCCAACTTTGGCTACCCTCTCCTCCAAGGAATACAAAACAGCTTGAGAATCTTCATAATCTTATGGCAGAACATGAACGGTTTTTCCACTCTAAAGCTGGAAGACAGAAAACAAATAGCCAGAGAAAAGTTTGATGTCCACTAGCTCAAAAATCAGCAAAATGCTCTAACACTACAAAACAATGGAAGAAAAGGAAGTGTTCCCAAACAGGAAAACAAACAAACAAACAAGAGGAATTAATAAAAAGTTCATTTCTCTAATATCAACCTACAAAAGTCTCTATTCGTCTAGACGCTGAAAAACCCAAGACCTGTTTATTCTATTTCCTAAATGTCCTAAGATAGATCACCACCACTACAACACTGCCAACAACCTAGTCTGTGCTATCATAATAACTCACTGCTTAAATTAGTCGCCCAGCCTATTCTGCTTTCCTCCAATTTATTCTCCACAGAATATCCAAAGTGGGAAAAATCTCAACATGTCACTCACCTACTTAACACTTCACTGCTCTGAGGACAAAGATCTAACTTTTTGGTAGATCTGGCATTCGCCTATTCTCTCCTCCCACCCCTGTCCATATCCATTCACTTCAATGGGTACTTTAAACGCAAACTTTTTTTCTTTTGTTTTTGGCCTTATTTGGGCCGCACACGCGGCATATGGAGGTTCCCAGGCTAGGGGTCTAACAGGAGCTGTAGCTGCCTGTTGGAGACCACGGAAGAGCTGAACTCTGCAGAAGGCACATAT